>CM021100.1:627701929-627917894 GCA_007115665.2 Sequoiadendron giganteum
ACACACTCCAACATGGGATGGTAATCTCTCCTTTTATTTGAATTCATTGTGTTAATCTCAAGATTTCATTACTTAATTTCAATAGCTTAGATTGTTCATTTCATGAGTGATGGAATAAGATCTTAGATTAAGTGTTTTGAATTAGATAGATTCTTAGTTCATTGCACTAATATTATTTGCATCTAATGGTTTTCCCCCTCCCACATGATGGCATGCTCGGTGGGACCACGGTCTTAACTGCTAACATATTTATGAGTTAAATTGAAGTTACATGGTTCTAGAGAACATTTGAAAAAAAATTCACTCACTGGACCAAAAAATATCGCAATTTCCTGTTAGGAAACCTATGCATCTACTCTGAAAACTAAGCATTTAACATGAAAATTGTGCTTTTGCAAAAAAAATTGATCTACTTTGAAAACCTTGCATTTATTCTGATAGGGGTAGCATTTTCTCTGAGAATTGAGCATCTGATTCTGACATGGTCACTTTTGCAAAAAAATCTAAGAACTTGCTTTGATAGACTAGTGCACAAAATCTACTTTTTCTGTAAATAATTTTTTAGCTAATGTTTGCTTGTTTTTGAATGTCTAATAGTTACTAACAGGTTTGTATGTAGGATTTAAAATAATTTAGCTCATTTTTTGCAAGGAAGATGATCGGTCAAAGGATCCCAAATCTACAAAAATCTTTTAATTAACTTAGGAATATTTAAATTTGGTTCTTTAAAAAGAACAACACAAACACATATTTTGTTTTGGTGTTGTTAAAATTGAACCAATTTTAAGCTTTCTTAAGTTAGGAACATTTGATTTGGGTGCTTTAAAAATAACAACACAAACACACATTTTGTTTTGGTGTATTTTTAAATTGAACTAGTTTTAAAGCTTTCTTAAGGTAGGAACTCTTACTTGGTTCTTTAAAAAGATCAAGAAAAATGAATTTTTCATTTTGGTGTTCTTAAAAATGATCCATTTCAAGTTTTTCTAAGTTAGGAACTATCATTTGGTGCTTAAAAACAAAAGAAAAACTTCAATTAAAGTGCTCTAAAAAACTGAATTCCTTTCAAGTTTTTATAGTTAGGAAGTTTAATTTTGTTACATAAAAAGAACGAAAACACAAAAAAAAAATTCCTTTTGTTGACACACACTCTCTTTTCCTTTGTTGACCAAGTTAAGACCAAAAATTATTTTGTTAGAAACACTCAAGTTTGGGGTTAAAAATGAAGTTATTTCTTTTGTCTTGCACCATTTCTATCTTAAATTGATTGATATTCAAAATATTTCACATTGGTGCAATTAAAAAGAGCAAGTTGTTTTATTTTATTCACATATTTTTGGGATAACACCACTCGAGGTGTTTAAAAAGAATTAATTTCCTATGAGGTGTATGTTGTGCATTCAGTGATTGGAAAGCTAGATGGTTGTCTTCTCCCCTAGCAACTTTTAGCGATCTTGGGTGAGCAAAAACATATTGAGCTTTGCACCTTTATTTTCAAGTATACCTTTTTAGAGAGCCCGCCTATTGAGATACATCCCACACTAGAGAACTCATAGGTGACCCAAATGATACTTCCATTCTAGATCACTATATAAATTTTTTTTGGGTGTGAGGAAAGTTCATCACCCACTGAGTGTTGTTAGCCTATTCTGACATATTCTTCCTTAGTATCTTTGTGATGTGTAAAAACCTGCAAGGGCTAGAAGGTTCTTAATTGAAAAAAATTCCACATGTATAGGGGCCCAAAAATACTATCGCCAGAACATTAATAAGAACCAAATTGTTTTAGAAGCCACCCTATTATCCAAAAAAATTCTTTAAAAGTGGTGCATCAAAATTTACTTCTGAGAAGTTACTTTCCATATCTAACTATAAGCCTGTGCCATAAGTTGAATGTAAAATCATCCTTTTAGGGAATGAGACAAGCCTACCTAGAAAAATGGTGTCTATCCACAGGGTTGTAATTTCTTGTTTATGTTAAACTTTCCAAATACATTCAAAGCAATTTGACATCAAACTCTATACTTGATCTAAAAAGAACACATCCAAATAAAAACTTAATGAGATGATTGAATCACAACCCCTTGACTTAGTGTATACTCGCAAAATAATCCCTATGTTTGCACACCTTGAAATAATTTTTTCTTAAAAGGTTTCTAAATATTTTGGCTTTAATTTCAGGTTGCATTGATCAAAGTAAACATTTGGGAACTATGGCTTGCGTTTCGTGATTTCACAACTTGAGCTATAAAAATTAAGGTTGCATGCTTGCCGAGTCATTCCAAGTGTTGTTTTATCACTTTCCATACTCCAAACACAGAGAATTTGAGAGAAGAACCAAATTTAAACTTTCCAAAATCCAAGAAAACATTGTTAAAAACTAGAAACAAAACACACAAAAACAGGGTTGGCACAAAATTCTAGTGCAAGTCATCACATTTTTTGAGCAGTTGACAAAATTCTATTTCATTTGAACAAAATTTTAGTGCAATTTCCATAGTTTCTAAGCAATATCCAAAATTTCATTACATTTACTCTCTGTCCCAAAAAATTTACTAATGAAAATTAATTGCAATTGACAGAAACTAAGCACTTGCTATGGGAATCATACACTTTCTTTTATTGCCTAGCATTTTCTTTTGAGAAACTGTCACACTTTCTACTAATATCTTTTCATTTTCCAAAAGATGCACACTTTTTCTTAAGAAAACATTGCACTTGACAAAAATACACAAACTTGGGGAAAAAAACTGAAGTTGTTTATAGGATCATTGTTTAAATAAAATAATTGAAAACCAGATGAGTCACATAGTCCCTCATCCATTATTTGCATCCTAATTATTAGAAATCAAAACCAAACAAAACATTGGGATCATTCCTTCACTTAGATTCCTATGATATCAAAATTTACTTGGAACTCACAGATAATACAAGTAAGCTTTCCTACAATATATCCTCTAGACAAGGAAGTGAAATATCAGCCCTAGTCCTTCAACATTTTTATTTCCAAAATGTAGCACCATTCCAAAATAACACTCAACCCCTAGGGTCTTGAGCTTCGTAGCAAACATCTCACAAAACCATCACACTTTAGGACCATTTGGCATCCGACTGCTCCCATTCAACAACATAGAAAGAACATGGAACTCAACGAAAGTAGTGCTAGTACACCCCCAAAAAACACAATAAACAATGGAAGAGACCCATGAGTATATAAACCAAGTTACCTTATGGTAGGGTATTGAGGAACCATAACAACCCCAAAAAAATGTCAACATCAATTCATTACCCGAATCACTCTTATCTCGAGTCACAACAACATCAAGGGTCTCAAAATCACCATCAAAATATACAACATCAAATTTCTCTAAATATAATTGAAAATAGAATTGGAAAAAATTATCAACAAAACCTTGGACACCATCAAAAGAGTGAGTCACAATATCAAAATCTTGAAAATCCTCAAACACCTCAATATCCACATCAAGAAAACTTCAAATATTAGCAGTATCAAGAAGTTCCACAACACCAACGTGTACCTCAATCACAGTATCAAGAAGTTCCACAACACCAAGGTGTACCTCAAATGCCCTATCAAAATGTACCTCAATTGCAGTATCAAGAAGTTATGCAACATCAAGGAGAAAACTCAAACTCAAGATCAAAGGATCTCTAAAGTTCCATATCAAGGTGCACCCCACCCTCAAGGTACCTACAACACACAAAAGAGACTTAACCCTTCTTATACACAACATGGTTACCAAGGTTCCACACCTTCACCACAAAAAACCTTACAATCAAACCATACTACTAAACATGAGTACACTCCTTTAGGGGAGCCAATTGAGGGTGTGTTAAACCAACTAGTCAATTCCAAACTTATCACACTTCAAAAACCATCGTGAAGTGGTGAACCTAGAATCAAATTCATATGGTACAATGACAAAATCTATTATAAATACCATGGAGTAAAAGGTCATGATACATCAAAATGAGTTATACTCAAAAATCTCATTCAAGACCTTGTTGATCAAGGAGACATAGCTATTGAATATTACATTCAAGGTCCATCTACTAATGACAACATGGACAATGTCTCAAACTCAAAGGTTGAAAACAACAATCAAGAGATATCTATCATTGATCACATTGACAATGTCTCTAAATAATTTAGTGAGCAAGAGGACATAAATCAAAAAATTATTCCCAAGAATGATCAAAATGAATCACTAAAGTCTAGCAATGATCTAGTCCAAGATATATTTAAATCATCTAACCTCATGGAAGTACATATTTATGATGAAGAGACTCTTGATCCAACACTTATATCTAAAGAAAAAAATCTAGACAAAGAGCTACCACCTGTATGTCCACATTTTGAGGAAATCCAAGGATCCTTTACAAGAAAACCTTTCTTTGAAATTGATCCATTTCAAGAATGTGGTCCAAAGCATATTGAATATGATACGACACAAGGTCAAGATCAAGAGTCGTTATCATCAAAATACCATAATGATTTGACATATATCTTCCAAGACATCCCAAGTTTTCAAAAGAAGAACAAATCCATATACCAAGCACACATACATCTACCCATGAGATGCTTACTTTGAATGGACATGGAGATAATGTTCATCTAAGAGAAGAGTCACATACTCTTGATATCATTACCAAAGAACAAGAGACTCCTAATCTTAACATCTCTACAAAGGGTCAAGACACAACAAAATCTAGAGGCATATCCGAAAAGGATCAGGAAGAGGACTTATACATAAGTTGTGAATCAGAAAAATCCTATATAGATATATCAGAAGGGGATTAGGAAGATGAATTATACATAAGTTGTGAATCAGAAACATCCTATGAAGGCAAACCAAAAATAAATCGCGAGGAATAATTTTTTGTGGACACTACATCAAAATCACCTCTTGAAGAAGCATTTAAATTTTATATTTCATAGGATTAGGTCTAATATATCAATCAAGAATTTATCCCACATATGGAGGATCCTATCACTTATAAAATTGGATCATTTACCTTTTTCAAAGAAAGCTATAGTCCAAACTGATCCACTCCTTGACCTCTATGCCATTCACAATGAAATGCTTGAAGATGATCCCATTCAAACATCAAGTATTGACACTTCCAAAAGTGAGACACTTGCCTCCATGGGACACATAGATGATCTACCTCTAGAACAAGAGTCTCCTAGCATGGACATATTTGCAAATGATCAATCTATAATTGAATTCAGTGGGCTCTATGACAATGACCATGAAGATGGTTTTGATATCAAATTTGAAGCACCAGTAGAATCATCAGAATCTGATATGTCAGAAAATCAAACCAAAGATGTTAATCAAAAATCTGTCCAAAATGTTAGTGAAGCTACAACATCCTATCAATTAGGATCACTTATCTTTTTCAGAGCAGGATTCCTTACAGAGGAGAAGATTTCAAGAATTGATTTCCACAATAAGGATGGGTTAGCATCTTGCTTCCAAAGTAACAAGTATCCCATCACCAACAAAATCTGTCAGAACATGCACTATCAAGGAAAAGGACTCGGCATACATGAGCAAGGAATTGTTGAACCCATACAAGTTCAAGCACATTACAGACATCAAGGGCTTGGCTATTCATTAGTCAAAAAATATAATGATGTTAATGATACCTCCTCGATATTGGGGGCAACTTTATCTAATACAAACGTCAAAATGGATGTCATGAGTAGTCCTTGTCATAAGATTGTTGCCAACACCCCTTCCCTCCACACCCCAAATCATCATTCCAACATGAATAATCCTTCCATTTGGAACCAACAAAAACAAAAGTATTACAAATCCAAAGTTCAAAATCACATGTCAAAGGCCATGGAATCAAACAAAAAGTCAAGTGGACAAATAAAGCTAAAGTGGATCCCAAAACAAAATGGATCAAGTCAAGAAAAGAATGAATCAGGGAAAGAAAATATGCCAAATCCAACAATCAATCAAAATGTGGAGCCATAACACAAGAGGACTCCCACATATAATCAATGTCTACCTCCTTCAAAATGGCCATCAAGCAGAACATATAAAAGTGTTGGTTCCAAACACCATCCTAATCTGACACCCAAAGTTTGGAGAATAAAAATCAACACATCCAAACATCCCACCAACCCATCCATGTCCACCATCATCCATCATAATCCTACATCTTTCTTAAAGTCCAAACATCCCATGTCACAAATCCATCGCATCATGGCATCAACTCTCTATCATAAGGACTCTCATGATACTCTATCGCGATGTGCGTATTCTGATAAGGGCAACTCTATTATCAACAAGGATCACAATGACATCAATCAGTTGTATGCAAGCGCTATCATCCTAAGAAGGCAACTACTTCAGAAAGGTCAGTATTGGCATGTCATGGCACCAGTCTCTACATCAGCATCATCAAAGGCTTCAGCACAATCAGTGGTCATCTAAAGCATCAAGGCTATTTGGTAAGAAAAAAAAAATTGAAAAGACAAAAAACTTGAAAAAGAAAAAAATAGTAAAGAGAAAAATTTCATCCAATAGTGAAAACTTGGTAAACATGGGCTTTGGATAAGTACCGTGATGAAAACCTGGCAAACAGGCATCATGTATAGAATAAATCATCTATGTGGACCATTACACTTGGGGGCAAGTTGTCTCATCTCCCATGCCCTTTACATGAAATTTCTTATGAAATTTCCATCTACCTATCTAAACCTTATCGCGTCCATCCATTTTCCCACCTATTTTAATCTTGAAAAAGATTGGGGCAAAAACAAAAATCATGCTTTGGAAATTTTTTTGACATGTCTATCTTCTGGTCATACCTTAGTCATTGAATATAATGTCATTACCATCATAGCCTCATGTGTCATCATCCTTGGAGACCATATGATATTCTCCTAGTCCAAACCATCCATTGTCCTTTTATACCTATCACCCATCTTGGTTTCCCTCATCATCCCATCTAGTCCTACTTAGGTCATTCCACATGCAACAATATGGAAAACTTGGTGCATCATCCAAAACATTCCCTAACTTTGTCCCTGGCCTTGCTACAGACTTTCATCCTCTTGTCATATCATTGGCATCCTCACATTATTTTGGGATGTGTCCTTCCCACGTCAAACAACGTTGTCATTGTCATCATCACCTGTCAATCGGTATTCAACTTGACTAGTAGAAAAATCATGGTTTTCCTTGGATTCATGTGCATCGGCATAATTCACATGAATTTGTCACAACTTTCGTAAAACATCAAAAATTTATAAAAATTCAAAAAAGTCTAGAAAAATCTTTAAAATCTGAAAAAGTCCTGGATAACATCCTAAAAATCATATAAAGTCCTAGAAAAAAAAGGACCTAAAAATTGAAAAATGTCCTGAGAAAATACAAAAGCATCCAAATCAATGTCAAAATCCCAAAAATAGAGTCAATGTCTATCTTATCAATCTAGCCATTCACGTCAATCAATCTCTGGTCCACGTTCGAACTATGTTGTCTCTGTGCATTTTCTATGTAGGCAAGATTCATCTTTGAATCCCCGAGACATTAGGTCAGTCCTTTTAGGTTTGTCAAAATAAAATCATAAGTCAAAAATGGTTGAGTCTATCAAAATATTTATTCAAAGCATCAACGTCAAAATTCGTTCAAATCAGAAAACATAAGCAAATCAATTACACAGTCAACATCAATCAGCCTGCCAAGACATTGGTCAAAATATCAATCTCATCACTTTTTGATCCTCTTCAAGATGTGTCCTTCTTGGATTTGGATCTCGTCAAAGTGTCATTTTCCTTTTCAGGATGTGTCCTTCCTGACCTTAGGCACAGTCAAACCGTGAAACCATCAAAACTATCAAGCTTTCAAACAATTAATCTTCGACAAACAAACATTGGCAATGCAGTTAAATGGTTGTGAATTTTTGTCCATTTTGTCTTATCTTTTGAATTATCTTTGGTCATGTTACTAGCTACCTCAAGGATGTCCCCTGAAGGATTTAGAGGTGCGACGACGTCTCATGACCTATTTTATTTTTCTTTGACTACTGTCTGTGGATTGTCTTGACAAAAAGACTAGGGCAAATGGGCCTCTAGTATGAGTTAGGATATTCCTTGTCTACGATTGCCTATTTTGCAATTGGATGACCTTGCACATCTTGGTCTATGTCATACCCTAGTGTTTGTTATCCATTTGTGTCATTTTACCACCCAATGATGATTCGAGCAACACTTATTAGTACCTTGGCAAACATTGAAGGATTCTAACATGCATTTCATTTTCCGCACTAACTTGCATTTCCTTCTATCTTAACATTCATCTTTTTCTCTCTACCATTTCTTTGTCTCGTCATATTCTAGTCTTCTCATCAATTTCGAGAGCACACCCTTGTCCTTGGAACCCAACTGTCCTCTCGAGGGGGCATACCACTACCTCCTCATCATTCTTCCTCAACCTATTTTGCATTGGGGCATATTCTAGACTTGTTTTCTTTGCCATAATGTGACAAGCTGCATTATGACAAAGACGGGCAAATGTAGACACCTAAAAATGACTTAGGCCTGTAAGCAATATTTTATCACCTTTTGCCCTAGCATAATTATGACATTTTAATTATGTTTCTAACCCACATTCAACTATTAATTAAATAATTCATAATTATTTAATTAATTCATAATCTCTCATTCTTCATGATTATTAAATAAATAAATCTTATTTATTTATTTTAATATGTCACTAATTGTCAAAGTCTTCTAATAATTAAATAAATTCATCAATTTATTTAATTAATCCTTATCATTAAAGTCATCCTCATTATTAAATTAATATATTTTAAATATATTGATTTAATTCCTAAATCCTCTCTTAATTAAATTCATTCATTTATTTATTTAATTAAGTAATTGTCTCTTCTAAATTAAATAATAATTATTAATTATTCAATTGCCTTATGTGACATTTCCCTATTTTTAAATAAAACAATTTATTTAAAAATGACTTCACATAGATAACTGATTCTTCTTTTAGTAATTGATTTCAAAAATCAATTACTCATTATCTCACAAATCTTTATTTTGAATTAATTTAATTCAAAAAGGGAAATATTCTTCTACAAATCAAGTAATTTCTAAAATTACTAATTTTCTAAAATCCCATCCTTTTGTCTTCTGATTTTTACTAATTTCATCTCAACTATCACATCTAGTCTTGATTTAATTCATTTAAATAAATCTTATTCACACATATGGGTATTTTTCCCTAACCCTAAATGAGGGTTTCCTTATTGAATCTTGACCTTTGATTCTAGGGAATTCCTCAATCTCTCATCTCATTCATCCATTCAAGATTGCATTTTCTATAAAATGACAATCTTGATCTCATTTTCAGGATCGATAGTTTACTTAATTTATTTTTATTATTCGCATTCACATATCACATAGGCATATTATTACTTGCATAATAGAATTAAATTTCTAGTTTGCATAGGTTTATTTAAAATCCTTCAAAGGCTTTTGCTAAGGCTAGGCATATATTAGTTTGCTCACGCTAAGGCTAAGGGCATTATTATCACAACAATCTTAAGAAGGTACAATGGAAGTGAAGCATGGAGGAGAGAAGACATGGGTGAGATCAACCTAGTTTATTTCTTTTTCATTTATTCTCTATTGTATTCCATTGGTATATGATCTAATATGAAGGATTTTATAATGTTCAACTAAAAATTATGTGTTGCAGAAATTCATATATTACAATAAAAAACTATGTTAGTACTAAAAGATTCGATCTAGTAAGGCAAAGATTCATTATTCTTTAAATTGTCTCAAATACCAAATTTCATCCATCGAATAAATGAATGCTCCTATGAGGACTAGAAATTTTTTTTATCCCATATCACTCAATAAACACATGGCTCCACTAGAAAGCAAGTTGTGTTATGCTTGGTGGCCATGTTAAAAAGGGTGCTCAAGTTCATGACCCAACAAGCTTCGTTATGTTGAATCCATGAACTATCTTGCTAAATCTTTATTTAGGGAGCACATAATAACCACCTCAAGGGGTTCACAAAGTTGAACATCATAGGGGATGAAAAAAACTTACCTCAAGGGTGCACAAATTTTAACATCATGGGGATGAAAAAAAATCACCTCAAGGGGTGCATAAAGTTTAATGGCATAGGGGGTGAACAAAACTCACCTTAGGGGGTGCACAAATTTTAATGTAATGGGGGATAAACAAAACTCACCTCAATGGGTACACAAAGTTTAACATCACGGGGATGAGAAAAAATCACCTTAGAGGGTGCACAAAATTTAATGTCATGGGGGTGAGAAAAACTCACCTCAGGGGGTGCCCAAACTTGCCTAAGGAGGTGCATAAACAAGGAAACAATAAGGCCAAAACCTCTAGGGGTTTCATAACAAAAGGGGCTTTGCTCAATATATGAAAGGTCACACCTTGGGGAACATCAGATATGACATCACCACCAAGAGAGGATGAGTCATGGAAATATAAATTCACACCTTATGGTACTAGCCATAGCTTTACCACCAAGGGGAATGTCATATGCCAATAATGGTCACACCCTTAAGGGATAAAAAGCCTAATATCACCACCAAAGAAACACTCATATAGATCAATAAGGCCACACTTTGATTTAAAAGGTCACACTTCCTAGGATATGTATGTTGTAATCACTAAAAGGGAACATTTTCTTATAAAAATAATAATTAGGGGACTATATTCCCCCCTTAAAATGATAGTGTACTTGATACACTAAAATTTTAAGGAGATACAAAGGGATCCCTTGATGAAAGGAAAACACCTAACAAAAGGCTACCAAACCCATTTCTAGGGACAAATATGAACCCAAAATGGGTGATGATATGTTGCTCCTTGAAATATGAAATATGATTACATAAAACCTAGTTTATACCCCCGTACATGGTAGTGAGTATTATTTGATACTACAATTACCACATGGTAAGTATCAACAAATAATACTATTGATTAATTAAACCTATTTTTTTATTTTTAAAGGACAATAGTTAAGACCTCTTGTTCTTTCTTGTGTGTTAGGTTCTATGTGGACACAAATACCTTGTTATTTTACACCACATCCTTTTTCCATTGCAGCCAAGTTTTTTCAAAATTCGATAACCTCTTCCATAAATGGCTTCCATATTTTTCAAAGAAGGTGGTTTTTCATAATCACTCTCCCATATGTAGATGTGTAATTTATGTTTTCCTCTTTTCTAGAAGTTGTGGATGTTTTTGATGATTCAATGATAGATTATGTTGATACCATTATGGATTCTATCATTTAAAAAAAAAAATATTATGTAATCTTGTATTCCCCCATGAATTTAGGTTTGAAATCTAATGATCCCCAATCATCGTCTAATAGATTTTTCATGGATGAAAGACAATCATCTTTGTCTTCAAGTTGTAAAGGTTCCACTTTTGTAGTTGGTTTCAATGTTCTAAGAGGATTCTTCATTCCTGTTTCAATTTGTAAACAAATTTTATATTTTGGATCATTTTTTATTGTGTAAGACTTATTGTTGTAAGTGAATTTGATTAGATGGTGAAGAATTGAAGGAACTCCTTTCATCTCATGAATCTATGGTCTACCTAGGAGAATATTATATGGAAGGTCATCAAGAATGGCATGCATTGGAGTTTGTAACACAACCTTACCAATTTTAACAAGTAATGTGATCACACCAAGTGGTTGCATTATCACATTATCAAAGTCTTTGATTGAAAAATCAACTGATTGAATTTTGGTTTTGTTCCTTCTAACTTTATCCAACAAATTTATGTTGCAAACATTAAGCCCTGAACCATTATCAATAAGGGTATGGCTAATCCCTACCATATTAATAACAACCATTACCATCAAAGCATCAGTTTATTTTTGTGTTTCCAAAGGGGGTAACTCAATTTCATGATATACAATATCCATATTACTCAAATTTATACCATTATTTAAGGCTACTACATCATTTGGTTGCACATTGGGAAGGACAAAAAATTTTGCAAATATTTTTGAAGCATGCCATGATAAATAGATGATGTTTGAATTAAATCCCAAAAGATCTTAGTAGGAGTGTTACGAATTTTCTCAACAAGATCAAATTATTTACCACTAATTCATGGAATGTTAGGTGTGGGTGGGAGTTATTTTTGAGGCAATGGAATGAATGTTGGAGTTTGTTCTGGTTGCATATTATTCTTAGTATTATAAATGTGAGCAATAGTATGATAGCTTGGCTACTTCATCACATGATTACTAGTAGGTTGTTTTGAAAATATTACAATATTTCCATGAGGTTTAGAAGGTTCAATAATCAAAGGAGATCTACTAGCCAATTGCACATTCATAACCTCAACAAATTTGACTACTTGTTGATTTTCTATTGAGGGGGATCTAATGTTACCCTAGCATCTTCATCTATGTAATACATAAATGAGTCAATGATTTCATTATTTTTTCCAACAATATCTTCCCAAGTAGGAGAGGTAGTGGGAGAGAAACATACAATATTCTCATGATGCTCAATGATTAGATCTTCTAACACCAACATACCTTCTTGCCAAGTAGGTGAGGTATTGGGAGAAGAATAAAAATGATGGCCATGATTGTTAATGATTGCATTCTCTTGGAACAAGATAGCCTCACACATAGGAGAGATAGTGGGAGAGGGATGAATGAAAATTAAAAATGGGAGAAATAAAATCATTTTCATATGCTTGTATAGAAAATTCCTTTAAATTATTTAAATTATTAACAAGATTTGACAATAGAACATGCATTATGACAAAAAGGATTTTTGCAATGAGAACATGATGTTATGTATTATGGATCAAGCTATAAATTATTTTTAGCAAAACAATTAGTTACAAAACTAATATGCAAAATTTGATACCAGATTTGGGTAGAGACTAGACACAAAGTTCTGCACAGTAATTTTGAGCTCTAGTTGGAAAAGGGTGCCCATATAAAATTCAAAATTTGACTATGTGATACTATTTAAGGACCTTAGGTCAGTCTATAGACAAGTCAAATAGTGAATATTTATCTAGAATTTAGCTAATTTATGATTATGCAATTCAAAATGCAAGTGTGCAAGAATGTTAAAAATGCTTAAACAATAAATGAAAATTTGTAAATATAATTTCTAGATCTAAGATGCAAAAATTAAGTAATTCTAATATGCCAAATCTGAAAATGATGATATGAATTTATTATTTTTGAAAGAGAATAATATAATTTTTCACTTTTAGCAATATGCAAGATACCTAAATGCATGCAATGACACTTTTTATTCTTGTTTTTAGGTTTTAAATGACTTAGTGAAGATTTATGAATGCAATTTAAATGTAGATTTGAGGTATAATGACTGAAATAATCCCTATTCTTACCTATGATGCAATATGATATTCAATTTTTTAAAAAAATTATTATTTTTATGATGCAAAAATTGATGCCTAAATGAAAAAAGTAAAATAATGCAATGCTAAACCTAGATCTAGGATTCAATACCTCAAATTTTAGAAGGCATATAATGGTAACATGTTAGGTTCACCAAAATGAAATATAGAAAAAGTGAAACCCTAGGATTTTAGCCTTAGGATTTGACACTTTTTCAAATGGTCCATTAGATATTTTAAGGTGGCAAGGGTTTGATTGGATTGTGGACAATCTATTTGATTAAATTATAGCTTGATAGGTGAGTCAAAAAACCCTTGACCAAATCTAGAAATGTCCTAAAGATGAAATGCAATGATTCAATTGACCTAATGATAGACATAACTGATTTAACACATAAATAATAGATCTAAAATTTCATAGGAAAAATTGGATTACAAGAAAAGACTAATAAGGAAACTATGCACCTTTGGTATAAATTTAAGTATGATTTCTAAGAACATTTCCTCTAGGGGTGCCACTATCCTAGTAGGTCACTTTTAGATCTATTGTAATGCCCCGCCTTGCAACCCTAAAGGAAGTTGTAATTAACAACTTAAGCGAACCAAGTTTTTTTTTTATAAAGTGCAGTTAACATACACATTCACTTACTAATTAACAACAACCTCTAAGGCTACAAGGTTAGGATTACTTAAACCCACACATACATATTACATATAACCAAAGCATTATGAGCTTTATGAAATAAACATCATACATCATAAGAATACCACATAACTTAATAAGATATTCAACCAAGATACCATCTCATAATCATTACCTTAATCCAATAGTTACAACACTCATTCCCAGAATGGGACAATAGTACATAAGATTACAATTACAGAATTCCACCTCATAAACATAAGAGGGGTAAAATAACTTATACAAATTGGAATATTACAAAGCAAGAATAACATAAGAACTCGAGCCGTCCATTTGGATGTCTCACCACCAAGTACTGAAGATCAATGGGGACCCAACGGTTTTGGTGCATGTTCCACCCAACCAATGTGGTACCCGAAGGCCCACCCCCCATGCTAGGAGATAGTAACAAGGTAACATGGACAAAGATCTACAACCACTAACCAAAGGAAGACTCATACTGACTCATACTGATCTAACCAAGCAAATGAACTAACAAGTACATCTCAATCACCATATAAGTACAAAACAAGTACAACTCCAACATCATTGACATAGGTCACATTGCTTCCAGACATAATATTAATCAAGTATGTTCACCGAACCATACACATAACACAATAATAGTTATCGCTCAATAGTAGCAAACAAAACATCATAACAAAATGTATCTAGTATCAAAGTAACTGCAACCAAACAAAAACATAAAGCAAACCGAATAAGGAGCAAAACAGAGGGGTATTACATTCTCCCCCCCAAAGATTAGGCTTACTCCTGGAAGCCTGCAACTACCCCTAGAGCAAACTCCATACAATCACACATAGCCAAAGGTTCCAACTGAACCACTCCATACCTCAACACAAAAACAATAGCAACCCATGTCGTATACAACTCAACCAAGTACACTGTCAATCCAAACAAGACAACATGGTGAAGCAACCACCAACCAAGTCTCCAAAAACACATAACCATGGATTAACATACTTAATACACATATGCACCAATACACATCACCGGGAATCATCACAAGGCTATACAATGGTCCATCTAGACACTGAAAAGTAGCATACCATCCATGATAGAGGAATCCGTGAATCAAGAACATATAACCATCTCAAATATATCAACATCACAATCAGTGGCTTGATGGTGTTAGGTCATACATAAAGTGAAACCATCCAAACAAGACCACCATGACCTATCTCTTATTGTGTAAGGTGATTAACCTCCAAGAGATAGTCATCACACATAGGTGAGTAGTGGGTCATAGCTACATAACAGCCTCACATACCCCCATCCTCAACATTTCCTGCGTCTACTTCCTCGTACACTCTCACCAAGTCTGCCTCATATGTCCTTGGAGAGGAATCACAATACGACACATAACCGACATTGAAAATAACAAAGATAACTAGTTTAGCCACCTAGTTCATAAAAAAAATAACAAATTAAAGTTCAATTTCAACAATAATGCAATAAATGTGCACAATTTCAACACTGAATCAAATATATAACCACTAGGGTTATAAGAAAATAAGATCACAAGTTGTGGCTAAACCTTCATGATCAAGTATAAACAAAGTGTCAGCCCTCATAATCAATTGAAAAAGCATCAATAACCAAAAGAAAGTTTACAATCTTTAAAATTGCACTATACAACACTATGTGACTAAATACTAGCCACTAACGAGGAAGGAGGAAACAACGTCCGACTAGAATGATAATAGCCCTCATGTGATACGGAATGAGCACGCTATCTACATGATCCAGAGTGTATCCATGACTAATAACACATCGTCACTCTACCTAGTCATACGCCAGCCGGAGAAGGCACAAACTGATCATATGCCACATGGCAGTGTGTCAGAGGGTTTGCAGAATAGGCATGCGCAAAACACACTTCAGCCACGATACCTCATGGAGAAGACACACGCAGGAACTCGCTGAAGCCAGAGGTATACATGGCTAGGATCTTCTCATATGCTACTCAACCAACATGGTCAAGGAAACCATGAGGATCCCTCTACAAGTGTTTGAGGCCCCATAACGCTCATCGCACAAGTAGGCTATCAAAGAAAATCTGATAATGCGCCTTCATGTGTCTAAGCACGTGGCATCGTGTAACACGACATCATCACCATCACTATGTCAAAACATGAGTGGGGTGTGGCATAGTATCTCGTGCATCATGTTGGAACACATGCAAATAGGGTACATATACATAATGCAATACGATAATATCACTATGGGGCTATCAAGCTTCACCTCTCATACAGACGAGGTTAACTCACTAATGCTAGATCATCGCCTCTACAGATGTCTAGGCATAAATAACAACCATGCTGCTATACTCAAATCTGTGGGGATTAGGCTAACACATATGGATCAAGTATCCTGATCCATCATAAGGGAAAGTAGTGGGTACGTTTCCTCAAGATTGGTTGAGCTAAGACGCTCTACGTTGCATTATGCATACACTGCACACTCCACCCAAGGAACTTGTGGCTGCTACTATCCCTTCACGGATTGAGAATCTAGAGAGCCAAAAGAAAAGTGCTACTTTTGGTTACTCTTATATATAAGTTTCAACCACACCTGGGTTGGCCCTCAATCAGATAACAAACATGCAAACACACATAATGGTATGGTAAAACCCACACCAAAATGTAACTTTTTCCCATGGATGGGTACCAAGTATCACCATTACATGGACACACAAAGCAAATACGGGTTTCCACAATGTTGAAACAAGATACAGTTACTAGTTTCTTACATTTACAAGGGGATACAACTACATACATAATCCCACCAGGATATCCCATTCCATATCTCATAGGATTCATAACATTACCCAACCATAACCTTATATCAAGTTACTAACATGCTACTCTCTTTCATAGAGTATATCATGCTAAAGTAAAAGCCATGAACACGTGATCACTTAACACTCTACTAACAAATCATAGGAACAACATAGTGGGCACAAATGTACCCAGAGAACCCAGTGTTTATACCTAGCTCTAATACCATGTGTAATGCCCCACCTTGCAACCCTAAAGGAAGTTGTAATTAACAACTTAAGCAAACCAGTTTTTTTTTTTATAAAGTGTAGTTAACATACACATTCACTTACTAATTAACAACAACCTCTAAGGCTAAAGGTTAGGATTACTTAAACCCACACATACATATTACATATAACCAAAGCATTATGAGCTTTATGAAATAAACATCATACATCATAAGAATACCACATAACTTAATAAGATATTCAACCAAGATACCATCTCATAATCATTACCTTAATCCAATAGTTACAACACTCATTCCCAGAATGGGACAATAGTACATAAGATTACAATTACAGAATTCCACCTCATAAACATAAGAGGGGTAAAATAACTTATACAAATTGGAATATTACAAAGCAAGAATAACACAAGAACTCGAGTCGTCCATCTGGATGTCTCGCCACCAAGTACTAAAGATCAATGGGGACCCAACGGTTTTGGTGCATGTTCCACCCAACCAATGTGGTACCCGAAGGCCCACCCCCCATGCTAGGAGATAGTAACAAGGTAACATGGACAAAGATCTACAACCACTAACCAAAGGTAGACTCATACTGACTCATACTGATCTTAGCAAGCAAATGAACTAACAAGTACAAATCAGTCACCATACAAGTACAAAATAGGTACAACTCCAACATCACTGACATAGGTCACATTGCTTCCAGACATAATATTAATCAAGTATGTTCACCAAACCATACACATAACACAATAATAGTTGTCACTCAATAGTAGCGAACAAAAAATCATAACAAAATGTATCCAGTATCAAAGTAACTACAACCAAACATAACATAAAGCAAACTGAATAAGGAGCAAAACGGAGGGGTATTACATCTATTTCTACAATCCTCTAATCTAAATTTTTTTTTCCCATTTGTAAACTTGGCGGATCACTGTCAAATAATTCTATAACTTAGTTTTCATTTATTTTCAAGGTATAGGGTTTCAATTGAAACAATGAATAAATGACCTTCAATATTCCTTTAATCTTATTTAGATCTGAAACCTACACATTTAAAGAGAGAAGAAAGGTTATGCCATTTAGGATCTTGCCTTAGTCAAACCCCATGTTATTGTTTCCAGTTTCACAATAGAAATGTCAATGATAAAAAGGGATAAATGATATAAAATAATGATAAATCACATAGTGTTGCAACTCACCACCCTTCAATGGATTCCTTAAAGTACTAAAGTCATACAAATCACTTCAATTTCTTGATCTTGCTTGATTTGTTTGATTGAATGCTTGAATTTCTTGGAGACCTAAAAAGGTTAGCCTTTATAAACAATATAAAAACATAAACCTGAAGAAAATCACATAAAATTTGACATGATGTTTGGATTTTGAATTGTTGCAATAAATCTATAACGTTTGCTCTTGAATTGTTGAATAATTATCTTCATAATAATTATTTATTTTGATTCTCAATTAATTCTAGCTAATTTCTTGTTCCTTTTGACATATTTAAATTTGGAGCCAAAGTAGGGGGAAATAGGCGCCCTAGGTGCCAATGTCTCAATCTTATTTTTAAAAATGAAAGTGTCGGGGAAAAAGTATTAAATGACAGAATTTGTTTTATTCTTGGAAATTATAGAAAAAATATTTAACATGAGATGTGGAATGCATAATCTAGGAAATTAAGTGCTTAATTAAGTCCAATAAATTAAAGGGGGGCAAATGATAGTGTGAAATTATCAAGGGTGACAATTTATGATGCTACACTATGACAGCATCAAAATATTCCAATTATTTTGGCAATTTACGAGTAAAGATATTTAAGCTTATCCCACCATCTATTAGGAATCTTTTTAGTTTATGTTTGTGGATGAATAATATTAGTGTAAATGGAGTCTTTATCTACCTAGTTAGCTAATCACCTATCTAGGATTCACCTATTCACACCTAGCTTAAGTTTACTTTGGATTTTTTACATTTTTATCACTTAATAGTATTGATACATGTGTCCTCATGAATTGAGACACCTATTGAAACTTTCTCACCCACTTATCAAGTGAGCTCACAAGTGTCCCACCTATAGAGGAGTAGTTATTAGTTTAGTCCTACCTTCCTACCTCCTCATCCTTACCTATATATACAAGGATTGATCATTTTATCATATACTCTACAATTCATATTTTATAGAAAAACTATTGTGCATATTTTATTCACTTGTGGAGGTTGGTTCATGCTCTCTTTGATCTTCACATTCTCAAACATGGTATCAGATCCATGAGATCAAGCTCCATCTTTCATGTAAGGCCCCCACCACAAAACCCTAGAGGAATTTCACTAACACCTAATGATGAATTTTTTTTTTTAAAGAGCTTTAATTATCTAAGAAAATGAAATATTTAACACTAATCTATCCTACGTCCTCTAAGGTCTGTGACAATACTAGTTAATTCCCATTATCAAATTTAGCAAGTTCTATAAATCATTACATTAATAAAATCTAACATAATTTTTGGAATGCAAATAATCATCACATCTAATCAAGCAATAAATATTATACTTCTATAAAATTTACTCAATAGAAATCATTTGAATCATTTAAATTAATTACATTCACAACAACACATGTTTCAAGACTAGTACATAATAGAGTTCATCCTTTGTTTATATCATTACATTTATACATGTGAATATCAATAAATCCTCGTATACAAGTGAGGAGTGTACATCAAGTGAGATACATAATAAATCAAGTTATGATAGAATACAAGTACAAGAGTAACAATCCACTTGAGCTGGTATAACGCAATAGCCTTTGAATTAGGAGAATTCACCAAAAAATCGAACAAGGAGAGGGAACCCAATGGAGAAAAATCTATTTTCCACCCAACCATGTGGAACACAAAGGTCCACCCCCCATGCTAGGAAATAAAAAATTTCACACCATCACAATCAGGTGAAAGACAAAAGACAACACAAGAACAACATGACATCATTGAGCAAGTATAACTCAACACCAAATAATAGAAACATAACTTCTAGAGGCACAAAATCATCTAAGGGAAAACAAGATAAAAGGGAATACTAGCTTGTCATAGGAGTGTCATCACATATTTTTCTATGGGCTACCCTAGAGTAACCTTCCTAGGCTATCATAAATGTTGATGGTGAAAATGACACAAACAATGTAAAACATAATATTTCTACTCTATTTCTCTTGAAAAAGAAAGACAACATATAGTAGCCTAACTCCCAAGGTCCTGGTAGTTGGTTCTCAACTGTCTGATGTCACTTAATTGGTCAATGCAGCTGTAATATTCAAGGGGACTTTACTGGAGATAAGGAATACAAACAATGGATTCATCAATATATGTTTAATAGGGGGGTTAAAATAAATAGAAAAAGATAGATCAAGGTATATATCAGTAAAATATGAACAAAATTCTCTAAAATCTAGACATATATTCTTAACGGTGATTTTTTTTAACATACCAAGAAAATCATAACATGATGCAATTCACAGAACAATCCATACCATTACATACATTTACAGTGCTTAGTTTAACCATCACAATACTTTAAGATTTTAAAGAAAAAAATCTTCATTTGTTGCCAATAAGATAGATCAACAGACATGTAACAATTCTATCCATAGACAATTTAATGAAATAATCTTTGAAATATGGTTTCTTTTATTGATTCACATCAAATAAGCAACATTTATGTACAACAAACTCACTATCATACAGAATGATTATGGTTCATTAACCTCATCCAAGAAACTCAATTCCAACATAACACTGTATAAAAGTGTATCTAAATTCAACTGAACTTAAAACAAGGTATCTCTACTTAAAGATAAAAAACTCCTATCTGCTATCATCAGGTGGCTAATTCTACTTTCATCATCCGACCTTTATAATATGAGGTTCAAAAATAGATATAGGTGTGCCAAGCACAAATCCCTCTCAATCAAAATTGAGATCCACTAATCAAGGAACCAAAACCTCCTCAAAAAATTAGAATGGTTGATCTCTAGTTACAACATTAATTACCCTGTGAAATAGGAGAGAAAAGGGGGAATTCAAATGCCCAAAATAGATCATCCTGATGCTAACTCATTCTTGCATAGTCTACTCAAAAAGGTACTCATCATAACTGGAGAAGGCTTGTTGAAGAATATCCACATCAGGCCCATCGATTCAGTTGTCCTCAAATTTAATTCTCTTCAACTCTGTAGAGGCAAATCCCTTCATATCTTTTAATTTCATCAACACTCTCCTTACAAATTTAACTTATTCCTTAACATCCATTAGTCTTTCTAATAAGATATCCTCCCCATCATCCTCTTTCTGTATAACCTCTTGAAACCTATTTTCCCATTTCTCCTTTAATTGATTCAAAGGCATACCCTCCTTAACTAGTATATCCACATTAACTAGAATAGATACAATAGCTTCCAGTTCATCAAGTTGCTCATTCAAGTCCTTCCTAGCATCCTGAATGTCATTCCTATGCTTGTATATGAAATCAGATCTAAATCGGATTATACTTGAGGCTTTTTCTAGGAAATCTGCATTGTCTTCCTCAAGGATTGATTGCTCAAGAAGAGTTGACTTTGGTAATTTATTAACCTCCTTTATTCTCTAAATATACCCCCCTATATTCCTCCTCATGCTTTTCTAAAGCTTCAGTGTGGTTACTCATTTCCTCAATTAACTCCAACGTTGTCTTATGAATTTCAAAACTACTTACCAACACCTCACCCACTACCTGATTAAGCTTATCTATCCATCTATCCATCATCCCAAACTTATTCTTCATTTGCACCAGATCATCAACTTCTCTTTTCTTGAGTAATACTGGCATTTCCAAGGAAAAATCTTGTTGTGACCTATGGGTGGAAACATCACTTAAGAAAGTATGCAACTGATCCAATTGAGCCTTATGCTCATCCTTCCTTTGTTTGTCTTTAATAATTCCGTATTTTGTGGATGAAGCTACAACATCAATCAGATTCATCTATTGATTCCTTGTAGGCTTCCCTAAATTGACCATGCCCAATTGATAATGAATTATTTGCACATCCTCTCTATCCTTGTCCACCACTAAAATTTCACATTCTGCAATGATCTCCCCTGTCTCGGTGAGCCTTGTAGAATGAAGAACTTTGGCATTCTTCTTAGGTCTCCCCTTCTCTATCTCCATCATTTCTTCCCAATTAAGAGGCTGTGGTGGAGCTATTTTTTTCTTTTCAAGATCCAGATTTAATCAGGTAGGAGCAATAGGAGTGGTATCCATTACTACAGAGGAAGAGGAAATAGTTGTACAAAATTTTGGTAGAAATAAATTAACTTTTGGTTCAGAATCAACCTCCTGCACATTTTTCTATTCTTTTTCCACATTTTCTCATGCAACCTTCTCAGCCTCTTCCATATCCTTCTGCTCCTATAGCCTTTTATTCTCTCATTCATTTTTTCAGTCGTTCTTCCTCCAACTTCTTCTCTTCAAGAAGTTTATTTCTTTCTCCTTCCAAGTACTTGAGCTTGTCCCATGCTTCCTTCTCTTTTTGTTGTTGCTAAGCAAGATCTTCAACATCCTTTTCTTTCTACAAGCATTCTGCTTCCTCTCTTTTCTTATAGGGCCACTTCAATCATTTTAAAATTAGCCTCAAGGGTCTCCCTTTCTCTTCTTTTTCTGGCCTTCTCCTCCTCCAGCTCATGAATCTTTTGCAGCATCTCTAATCTATCATTTTCCTCCTTTACCTTGAACTCATTCTCCTTTTTTGGCTATTGCTTGATCAATTCATCAAATTTTGGCTTGGCCTCTAAATATTGTTGTTGGAGTACTACATCAGCTTGTTCCTTGTTATCCATTTCTTTTTGCTTTCCCAGAGCTTCAACATATGCCTTAGCATCTAATTCCTATTTTTTTGCCAAAGCTTCAACTTGTGCTTTCGCATCTGATGCTTTCTCAACTTCTTCAAATAGTGCCCATTGATCCTCTGTTGCAAAAATATGCTTGGTTTCATCAAGAGGCATCTCCTCTAGTGTCTCCTTAGCTGATAGAGTACCCTCATAAAATGTCCCTATATCATGGATTTCTACCTCAACTTCCTTTCCCTTTAATGTTTCAGCTTCCATATGAAGGGTTCCCCTAGGAACTTCTTCACCTGGTTGCTCTTTAGGAGGGAGTTAATATGGAAACTCACCCATAATGGATGTTGAGGCCATAGGCCCTATTGGGACTTCTTCTTCTTGTGCTTCTAGAAAATCTTGAGCTTGAGCTTCAAGTTTAAATTCCTCTATGTCAGGAGGGAAGAAATCCAAGGGCTCCTTTGGAGGAACTTTTCTCTTTGTTCTCTTGTACCCTCTTCCCTTCTTGGAAGTTTGACCCCTAGGCATTTTGGTTCTAAGTACAACCCATTGGATACTTCTATCCAACACTGGTCTTGCTATCTGTTTAATATCAATTGTCTCCTCTACATCCCAATCTATAGGATCCAAAATCTTAGTACCTACATTATGTGCCTCATATGAGGGATTAAAAACTACCCCATCATCTAATATTGTTTCAGGAATGTCCACTTTAATCCCACATTCCATCATGAGTGGGATAGGAAATCTTTCATAGTTCCTCTTCCTCAAATCATATTTATCCTGAAGATAACTCTAGAAGTCCTCCAACATATTGAAATGTCTATCAAAAAACAAGAAAGAAAGGAATTCATCTTCTTCTTTGGATCAAAATGCTTCTTAGTAGTATATAGGCCTAATTTTAGATGTATCACTTCATTGCAAACAACCTTAACTCCCACAAGGTGTGGGAAGCTATATTCACCCAAGTGTATGGGGAACTTATGACAACCATGCTTATGCTTTATACCAAATTTAGCATTGACCCCCAAGGATTGGTAAAAAAACTTCACTAAGACCATCATGTTGCTGCAGAATCTAGGGAGTAAGTGAGGATGACCATCAAACACAACCAGCCTAAAATAAGTAAACTTGCGGTATTAGATAAACCAATATCCCCACTCTGTAATGAATTCCATGGCCTCCTGGCTCAATCTATACCCTACATATTCATTAAGCTAGTTAATAATAACATACAAAAATGCATCATTAACTCTTCTATAATTTAGTTCAGAAATCTATAAGGATAGCTGGTCATAATGGTTCCATACTTTATTCTATCCATCAACTTCTCCCAACACTCCCACTCAGTTTAACCCTAGGAAAATTCCTCTCCTTGGTGCTGCATAAATCAAATAAGAGGTCATAAATAAACTCTTGGTTTCTCTTACTCTAACCATTTGATTGTGTATACTTTCAGACACAATCATGGTCCAATCAAAATGTTTCCTGCCATCCAAGATTGTTTGAATGAATGGAAAAATCCATTACTTAAAGTGAAAAGAATCTCTCTTTCCAAATACTCTAGATAACATCATTATTATATCGCCTACCTCTTTGTAGAACTCTTCCCTTTTAGGCTGATCTGGAAGCTTGATTAGAGACTTCTTCTCAGCCTTCATCCAAATCTTATTCAAATGAGCTTTGTTGGCTTCCTTATGGTCACTATACATTTTCAAAGCCTCTGCCTCATTGAGTTGGATAGGATTCCTTGGATTGGGAACATTGAACATCAATTGGAACATTTGGGGAGTCAAATCAATGATGGCATTTCCTTGTGAATCCATGCACTATCTAGTATCTAGATTATAGGCTCCAACTGATGTTATTATTAGTTCAAGGCATTGAATTGACAGAGGAAAAACAATGATATGAGCCAATCCTAACTCAACTACCCTTTGGGTCCTCCCTATCACCTCTTCAAAAAATATTTCAAAGTACAACTTGTCATAATGGAATGGGCTTAGATTTGTATCAGTTATGTTTGCACAGTCAGATTCCACCTTGCTAGCTGTGATGATAGGACCTCAATGATTATACCTCAAGGTATAAGGGATTTGCTCAAGCTTAACCTTTTTAGGCTTATCTACTGCTTTCGAAGGTTCTACTATTTTACTCCTCTGAGAAGCCTCACCTGATGCTCCTGACATTCTTTAGTTTCTACAATAAAAACCCTAAATTAGATATACAAGAAGTATAACAAAAACATGGTTAGAGATCCTACCCTTCATACACATCAGAGGCAAAACTAGGGACAATACATCCCTAAAATTCCCTTTTAAAACACTGTCAGGGTCAGGACCGGAATGGGAATTGAGTTCTCAATAAACCATATGGTGAGATCGGAGCTGGAGTTAGTTCATGGTAATCATAACTTGGGATTGAAATGGACATTGATTTCATACAATGAAGAAATTTCAAACTTATATCCTGGTCAACCTTTGGTTTCGACTATGTTGAAAATCATTTTGATAACCTATAACTCATTGGAAGTGGGACTAGAGACAGAGTAAAATATTTATTACAAACCAAGGTTTGAGACCGAAATCACTTCCAGATTTGACCCCAACTTAAACAACCATGACATATTTTATCTATTTCAACAGAATAATGAATGGCATCATAACCTAAGAAACAAGGTAACCCAAAAAAATATAGGGGCTTAAAAATGACAATCTAAAACCATCCCCATACTTTGAGAGGAAAATACAGTAAGTAGGGCATAATTTTCTAATTTAAATAGAGACGCGCAAACACCCTAGTTTATAAACCCTTTGACTCAAATAATTAGGGAAAAACCTTAACCATACTTGAAACCAATCAAATCGATACGTAGAAGAATCAGTAAGTAAAACCATAGATCAAAGAAACCCTATAAACATAATGTAATAGGCGATCCATACCTTCAAAAAAAAACCTAGGGCATCATGGTACAAGAATGAACAAAATGTGAAAACGGTTGTGGCAAAACAAACTAACAAGAAAATGCCAAACATAAAAATAAAATATAAAATGAAAACTAGACAAACAAAATAGAAAAAAAGAGAAGAAAAGCAGAAAAACAATAGGGATTTGAAAGAAAACCAAGAGCTATGAACCCATGTGAAGAACAAGACGAGAAATTAAAAAAATGTAGAACATAAACCCTACCTCCAAATGCAATCCAACTGGCTAGTCGTTTGATGTGAATCCATGTGAAAATGTCTCACTTTCGATTGAATTGTGTTCCCAAATGCTCCACCACAACTCTAGTTCTATTTTACTTGTTAAATAGTGATAATAACCAATGAGTTAACCTTAATTAAGGTTAAAAATGAATCTCATATGTGGGAAGGTTCTTGTAATAAATGCCATTAATGTGGTAGGTCAGATGAAAAATCATGATGGGAATAGGCACAAGACTATTGTGCAACCAAAGTAAAGTTAGATAATAAAAAGAAAGGTAGGAGAAAAAACGGAATGGAAACTGATTTGGAAACTTTCTCCAAGTTTCAAGTTTGGTTCTGCATCTAATTGTGATTCCAACAAAAAAGAAGAAAAGGAAAGAAAGAAAAAAAAGAGAAACACCAAGATCGAAACAAGAAAACCCATCACTGATCTCAAGTCTATATTAAAAAATAAAATTCAGAGGTGGAGGTAGGATGGAAACAATTTCAAGACTATATACAAAGCTTCAGACTTAATATCCATTCTAGCTTTGGTTGCGGCAAAAATAGAACCCGAAAAGACAAACAAAGAGACAAACGAGACTAGGATCGGAATGGAATCCTCAAAACAAGTTTCAAACTAGATTTCATTCTGATTCCAGTCCCGTTAGAACAAAAAATAAAACAAAGCCTTGGAAGAAGAAAAAAACTCCAATTTTTTTTTGAAAACAACCAAGCACAGAAAACAAAAAGGGGGACACATTTTGACCAAGGCAAAAGATGGGGTGGTTATGCAAGGCATAAAAAATGGTAACTCGGCTGGGAAAATGGTTTACCCATTTTCAAGACATCAAATAATTCAGTCACCCAGAAACTAATTGGCTAATGAATCATGCTAACTTAAATAAAATTAAATATATAGAATAAGGTTGAGATGGAATCTCAAATGTATGTGCTCATGAATTTTTTTTGAATTTGAGTGTGTGCATATATTGTGCATCATTATTTATACAGACTTTGTCCACTCTTAAACAACTATACCTAAGATCCAAGCTACATAGGTTGAGTCCTTTAACTACCATGTAATGAAATCCTAGGCATTTCTCTACTGCCAGACAGGCATCCATAGCCTTGACAAAGATACCTCTTATTCTCTCAAAGAATTTCTCTACAGTCACACAAGCATCCATAGCCCCGATAGAGATACTTGATTCACCCATTTGATATTGAGTTTTCCTTTTCTCTCTTTCTCTTCTCTTTTTTTTTTACTTAAGCGTCACTTGTAGAAACCTTTTATGAACTTTTCTCAATACTTAGATGGAATTGGTCTGAAATGTGGATTGATAACTACACTGAATTTCATGATAGTCTTGGAATTGGATTTTTCACTTGATTCAGAGATAAATCCACCTTGAATTAAATAGGTATTTACTTAGGCAGATGTTTATCTACCTTGTGATAGAATTTGATCATAATTCATGAGATATTCACATTGTACCATTTACCCTTAATAACTATTCGAACCAACATTAGAATTGTCATAAGACATGAGTTTTAGAACGAAATCCTTCAAAAGATGCTCGTTGAAAATACCTAAATCAATTTCTCTCCTAGTGCCTGTAGCATACTTTTCATAACAACCCCTTTTCTTGGAATGGATAGAAATGAAGATCCCCAATGAATAAGAAAAAACAAAATCAAAAGAAAACAAAGAAAAAGAAACAAGAACACAAAAAACAACAAAGGAAAGAACTAATTACATATAGCACAATATAGTATAGTTATTTAGAACATCAAACCTTCATGAGCCAAAATAATGCTTTAGAAACTGACCATTAATTGGCAATGGAACAGGTTCTCCTATCAAGGTACTCAAATGAAAAGCATTCTCGCCTAGTATCTCAGCTACTTGATATGGACCTAACCAGAGTCTATCGAATTTCTGGTGATCTCCGTTCTTCTCTTTAGCTTTGTCCCATACTAACACAAGATCTGATATCTTAAAGGCCTTTACCTTAGCCCTCTTGTCAAACTAGCATTTGACAATAGCTTGATATTTAGAGAACTAATACAAAGCAGCATCTCTTTGTTCCTTTATGTTGAGAAATTTGGTTAGTCTGACCTCGATCCTACCATCCTTCGTATAAAATTCGTGCATAAACTTGAAGACAGGTATTTGTAAATGGATCGAGAAGACTGGGTCTTGGCCGTAGACCAATTTGAATGGTGAATCTCCTAGGGCGGCTTTCATTCGAGTTCAATATGCCCATAGGGAAAATCGTAGTTGGGTGTGCCAGTCTCTAGGATTATTTTCTAAAAAAAATCTTATTACTTCCAACAAATTTTTATTAGTGGACTTAGCCACTCCATTTCCCTGAGGGTAGTAATTAGATGAATATTTCAAAAAAAAATTATGTTTATAATCCAATTGAATAAATTGAGCTGAAGAAAAAGAAGGGCCATTATCACATACCGGGGCAAATGGTACTCCAAACCTGGTGGTGACGGTCTTAGTTAGAAACTTGATAACCACCTCTGTGGTGTTGTTTTTGCAAGGCTGAGACTCGGTCCAGCATGTGCAATAGTCAGTTGCAGTCAAGATGAACTTGTGACCTACATAAGAGTTTGGATTAATGACACCTATAAAGTCTAGTGCCCATTGAGCGAATGGTCTTACCTCATACACTAGTTGCAAAGGCATTGCTGGATTTATTTCCCTAGGTGCACAGGTCTGGCATACATGGCATGTCCAGACATGTTGGTGTGCATCTTAAAATACATAAGGCTAGTAATATCTTGATCTAATAACTTGATGGGCCAGAGTATCTCCAGATCCATGTCCTATACCATGTCTTCCATGAAACTCAGTAATGGCGTACTTAGCCTCTTGCTAATCCAAACAATGCAAGTAAATTCAGTGAAATTTTATTTTGTATATAGATCCCCCCTTGAGCATATAATGAGCACTATTCATCCTGAATTCTCTTCTTTGAGTAGCATTCATCCATTCTGGGCATCTGTTGTTGAGGAGGAAGAAGATCAAATATGTGTACCAGGGATCATTAGTAAATGATTGCGCAGTGTACTGTTGACATGTGATATTTTTTTCCACATCTTCCATTGCCTTCGATAAACCCTGCCCTCAAATGAATTTCATCAGATAAATCTCTAAGTCAAAATCTTGCAAAATAGCCATCCACTTTCCTCTTCGCTCTCCCAATTCACTTTGCATTAGGAGGGATTTTACAGCTAGATCAAAAACTATGGCAATTACTTGACTTTGAAGAATGTAATGCTTGAATTTCTTTATTGCTCAAACTAATACAAAGGCCTACTTCTGAAGGGGCGGGTATCTAAATTTTGCATTCTTAATTGGAGAGCTCATGAAGGCGATAGGTCTTTCCTCTCCCTCACCTCTTTGTTCTATTAAAACAGTTGCACATGAATGGTTAGACGCAAAAGAATAGATATAGAAGGGCTTTAGATAATCTGGGCTGATCAAACTAGGGGCCTCAGATATTGATTATTTAATCTACGAGAAAGCATATTTTTCCTCATTGCTCCATTCTATTTTCACATCTTTTTTCATCATATCATTAAGGGGTTTGACAATTTCTGCAAACCTTGTTATGAATTTTTTGACAAAATTTATCCTTTGAAAGAAGGATCTCATTTCTTTCTTACTTCCTAGCTTTGTCAGCTTTAAGATGGCCTCTACTCTATCAAGATATATGTATACACATTCTTATGATATGATGTGACCTAGGATTTTCCCTTTAGATACTCCAAACACACACTTTTTTGGATTGAGGAAGACACCATAGCTTATACACTTTTTGAGGACCTTTCATAGATCTACAACATGATCTCCCTAATTCTTGGAGAAGATAGTTAAGTCATCCAAATAAATAATGATACACTTATCTATTATATCCTTGAATGCTATGTCCATTGGACACTAAGAGGTTTCCCGAATGTTGATAAGACCGAATGGCATCCTCGGATAGGAAAATGTGCCCCACTTGGTGGTGAAGGTAGTTTTCATTCTATCTTCATGACTGACAAGGACTTGATTATACCCAAAATAGCCATCCAAAAATGACATCATCTGGGACCCATGAATTGTTTGTAATACCTCATCAAGAGAAGGTAGTGGGTAATTATCCTTCTTGAAGGCCTTATTTAAATTCTTGAAATCAAAACATAACCTAATCTCACCATTTTTCTTGCACACAAGATCTAAATTTGCGACAAACGTAGAATGTCTGAGTGGGAAGATTATTCTAGTAGATAGGATCTTTTGTACCTCCTTCTAAATTAGGGGCTCAATCAAAGCATTGACTAGGTGTTGGTTTTGATGGAAGGGCTTGTCTTCTATCTCAAGAGGTATGGTATGTGTGATCATCGAAGTGTCAAAGGTCTTTAAGTCATCATAACTCCAAGCAATGGTTGTAATGTTCTTCTCCAAAAATTTAACTATCTTGTCCTTAATTTCTTGAGGACAAGTCTTTCCTATGAGAAAATTCCTTTCAGGACCTGAGTGAGTCTTATTAACATATTCATACTTCCCCCCATCACTCTTTGTGGGCACCCTTTGACGAGCCTATGGGTCAGAGTCAAAGATTCTTTCTAAAGCTACCATCCCCTTTGGAATACTATTTCTTTTCACCTCCAATATCCCTTCTACATCACCATTCTCAGGATCCTAATCTCCCTTATCTCTCTTAGATTCATCTATTATATGTCCTTCGAAGACATCTGAACTTGCCAAGAAGGCCAATATATGCTGGTCATCATTGAATATCTCAAAATTGTGGGCATTATCCAGGATAGCTGGGACTAAGACTAATTCAACTAAAAATATTTTTAGCTTAGAGTCTTGCATAGGCTCCAAGGTACTAGCAGTGAAGGAAAGGGAATATACAATCTGATTAGCTTCTCTAGGAATTAGAGTGATCCCAAAAGTGTTAAAGTCTTCAATCAGATTGAAAATTCTATTTCTCTATGTAGCCAATTTTTTGTTATGAAAAATATATTGGTTGCGTACCTTCTTTAAAATTAATTTAGAATCCCCCATCACCATGAGAGTGGTGACCTTATTTTTATGAGAAAACCTAAGTCCATGAGTGAATGCTTCATATTCAACCACATTGTTTGTGCAGCCAAACTGCAACTTGTAAGATGCAAAGTAAGTCTTCCCTTTCATGTTGGTTAGTTCAATCCCTGCTCCACTTCCTACTTTGGACTTAGAGCCATCAACTTTAAGACTCCATAATTGATCTTTAGCTTGAAGCTCTTTATGTTTTTTGATAACAGGGGATGACTTAGTTGAGATAGGTGGGGTCTCAGACTTTTTCTGCCTATCAAGAATTAAAGGTGACTGGGGACAAGGCTCACTTAAAGGATTTTATATATTTAAATCTTGCTCAAGAATCACATCCTAAACAATTTCTTGGATCAAGTTGCAATCCAATTAATTTTTTATCAATGCCTTAGGCATTGGTAGAGTATTCGAGGTAGGGGTATTGGAGAAAGGCTAAGACACCTCAATCTCCTCCTGAAACTTAGAGCATAGAACTTGAGTCTACTCGAATGGTGGGGAATCTTCCCCTTGAGAGAAACTGGTTCTAGTGAGGATGGTAGCATCCTTAGCTTCAAATGGGAATTCACTAATGGGTTCTTGAGGTTGATCTTGGCCAATCAGTTGAGATTGGCTTATATGGTTTAAGATATCTAGGCAAAGTTGGCATGCCAATTTAGAATGATTCTGAAAATGTATCCTACACCAATTAGGAAGCAACAATCTGCTCAAATTAGTCTCTTCTCCTAATACCAGCCTATCTTGTTGCAATTTTCTTATTAGAACTTGCTTGTTGACTGGGATCATTGGGTCACTCTGTTCTAGGGGCAATGCATCATCAAGATTAAGTAATGAGAATTTCATTCCTTTTGCTTGTAAAATCCTATCTCAGTGTTGAAGTATGCTACTTCATTTGGAGAATCATATTTGGTAATTATTTTTTTGAGCCTAGGCTCACTCTCAATTCTAATCTATATTGCTATCCCTTTTGAGGGTAGCCACATGTGAGAGAAATCCAAAGACAAATACCCCCCAATACTATTCATTAGCTCCTAACTTAAGAGCATACCATATGTGTCTGGGATATCAACCACTTGGATATCTATGTAAGTTTGGGTCCTCGGATCCGATCCATCTTGTACTTGCATATTTTTTAATTATCCAACCACATTAACCTTGGTTTTTTCCAACTGAATTACTTTCTTATTAGTCTAGGTAGGACTTAATCCTAGCTTCTTTTAAATTGAAAAGGGCATGAAATTACCCGATGCTCTAGAGTCCAGCAGATAGTTATTTAGATTCTTTCCAAAGATCCTTAAACTTAAATGGAAAGGTGGGGTACTGTTCTTAACTTTATATATGGTCGCATTTGTCTCCTTCACTAGAGTCACTTTACCTTTTCCTTTTGAATGATCTGCCTCCTCTAGGACTTTCAACACAACTTCTCATTGGGTCAGACACCACTTCATAATGTCAAAGAATGGCAATGATGTATTTTGTCTCTGTAGTTCTGCAATAAAATCAAACTTCGAATCATTCCTAACTTTATATTTAGGAAAATAAGGTGAATTACCTTTATTATGAGAGTCATAAGGTCCCTTTGGTGGTGGTGGGTTATTATCTACATTTTGATTAAGTGGGACCATGTTGTTTGGGGGTGTAGATGTAGTGAATGAACCCTTATTCTAATTTCTTAGGAAGTGACCACCTTTGGACTAGAAGGCTTGGGCATCATACACATCATCTTCTTGTTCATTGTCTCCCTACATGGAAATTGATATTTTTTCTCAATGGTCTCATAAGTCATAGCAGTACTTACTAACCCACCGTCTCGATTGAAATTTCCTTATGGAGGATGGGAATCAACTTGCAATCTTCACCATTTTTTCCATCTTTGGGCAATGGACCTCAAAATGTGTTGTAGTATCGTGTAGTCTACACCAATTAGTCATGAAATTGAGGTCTACTATATTAGCAGTGTGTGGTTTATCCTCACAAGATTGATATTTATGGGGAACTCCCCCATTTTTGGGTCCAATGTTCCACTACCTATTGTTATTGTTGGACCTTTGATTGTATTCTTTGTTCTAATTTTGATAATTTTGGTTAGAGGAGTTTTGGCTCTAGAATTTCATATTGGTGTTCTGATTTGCACTATGGTTAGAGTAACTACCCTAGTTGTTATAACCTCCCTAATTTTGATAGGGGTTATGTATAATTTGTTCCATGTCATTGGACATTTGAGATAGAGTATTTTTTAGAGTCTCTACCTTATTGGCTAGTTGTACAGTTTGTTCATTTTTCCCAATATGCCCTATAGATTTAGAATGAACATGAGTTGACCCTCCCCCTTGTTGTTGGTGGTTTTGAGACTCTTGGGAAGAATCTTGCATGCCATTAGTGAAAAAAGGCATGGTAGGTGAGACATGTAACTCAAAAATAGGTCCATATTGGGAGTAAGACATCCCTCGGACCGTGTTGAACAATGGTGGGTTAGGCATCTAATAACCCATGGGAGGGAGAGTTGCTCCTAAAATTCTTGATTGCGGACTTATCTACTATTGTAGTTTAATGGCTAGATGATAAATCTTAGACAAGGAGTCAATCTCATTGGCAACATAGGTTCTCTACAAGAATAGGCTAATCAAGGGATCAACAACTCTTAAATATGCCTTAATGGCAATATTTTCAGCCACTAAGTAGGGGTCTTGTAACCTACGGAAAATTATTTGGAATCTAGTGTTGAATAATGGCAATGGTTCATGATGTTCCTTTCTTATGGTAGAAAATTGATGATACAAGATGGTAAGGTCAACATAGACCCAAAAATGATTAATCAGAGTATTTTCTAAATCCTCCCAGCTTAGAATAGATTCATGGGGAAGATTTTCATACCAGTTGTATGCCATGTCCCCCAAACAATAAGGAAACAACCTACATACAATGTCCTAGTGATCCACCTAAGAACGGGTACATGCATCCTTGAATTCTTATATATGTTCCTCCACGCTTCTTGATTCTCCATTCATATACTTGGGGAAAAACCTTTCTGGATTCTTTGGTAGATCATGGATACCCCCACGAATAGTCCCTAACAGAGAGGGGTTATTCACAAAGTAATCCATGGGTGGTGGTGGGATTGGTTGAGCAGGTTGGAATGGTGGTGATATAGGCCGAATCGGTGGTGACACTGGTTGGACTGGTGGTGGTATAGGCTGAATTAGTGGTGACATTGATTCGACTGGTAGATTAGGTTGATGGGGCAGTAAAGATGGATTTGGCTGAAATCCAGGTGGAGTAAGTGGTGGTGACAATGGTGGGATCAAAATTCTATGAGCTTGGGGTCTATGTCTAACCAGGGTTCAGAGTTGAATTAATGGTTCAGGGTCAGTAGAGGATCAGAGAATCCTCCCATAATTTTCTAGTGAGAATGAACCAATCCAAGCCAACTTGTTCCTTTAGGCCCTCATTCTAGCACCAAATCTGTGGATGGTAAAAATGACACAAATAACATAAAACATAATGTTTCTACTCTATTTCTCCTTAAAAATAAACACAACATATAGTAGCCTATATCCCAAGGTCCTTGTAGTTGGTTCTCAACTGTCTAATGTCACTCAATTGGCCAATGCGATTGTAATATTCAAGGGGCCTTTTCTAGTGATAAGGAATAAAAACAACAATGGATTCATCAATATATGTTTAATAGGGGGTTTAAATAAATAGAAAAAGATAGATCAAGGCATAGATCAGTAAAATATGAAAAAAAATCTCTAACATCCAGACATATATTCTTAACAATGAATGATTTTTAACATATCAAGAAAAACATGACATGATAAAATTCACAAAATAGTCCATACCATTGCATACATTTATAATTCTTAGTTTAACCATCACAATCATTCATCACAATACTTTAAGATTTAAAAGAAAAAACTCTTCATTTGTTTCTAATAACATAGATCAACAAACATGTAAAAATTCTATCCATAGAAAATTTAATGAAATAATCTTTGAAATCTGGTTTCTCCTATTCATTCACATCAAATAAGAAACATTTATGCATAAAAACCTCACTGGCATACAAGCCAATTATGGTTCATTAACCTCATCCAAGAAACTCAATTCCAACATAACATTGTATAAAAGTGTATTTAAATTCAATTGAACTTAAAACAAGGTATCTCTACTTAAAGCTAAAAAACTCTTATCTGCTATCATCATGTGGATAATTATAATTTCATGAGCTGACCTTTACAATATGAAGTTCAAAAATACATATAGGTGTGCCAAGCACAAATACCTCTCAATCAAAATTGAAATCCACTAATCAAGGAACCAAAAACCTCCTCAAAAACTTAGACATGCTAATCTCTAGTTCCAACATTGATTGCCCTATGAAATAGGAGAGAAAAGGGGGAAGTCAAGTACCCAAAATAGACCATCCTGATGCCAAATAATTCTTGCATAGTCTTCTCAATAACATACTCATCAAAAATAGAGAAGACTTGTTGAAGAATATCCACATTAGGCCCATCAATCCAATTGTCGTCAAATGTAGTTCTCTTCAACTCTGTAGAGGAAAATCCCTTCATATCTTTTAATTTCATCAACTCTATCCTTACAACTTTCACTTCTTCCTTAACATTCATTAGTCTATCTAATAAAAAATCCTCTTCATCGTGCTCTTTCTACATAACCTCTTGAAACCTATTGTCCCATTTCTCCTTTAATTGATTCAGAGGCATGCCCTCCTTAATTGGTATATCCACATTAACTAGAATAGCTAAAATATCTTCCAATTCATCAAGATTCTCATTCAAGTCCTTACTAGCATCTTCAATTTCATTCCTATGCTTGTATATAAAATCAGATCTAAACCAGATTATGTTTGAGGATTTTTCCAAGAAATCTGCATTGTCTTCCTTGAGAACTGATTGCTCAAGAAGAGTTGAGTTTGGTAATTAATTAACCTCCTTTATTTTCTAAATATACCCCCTATATTCCTCCTCCTGCTTTTCTAAATCTTCAGTGTGGTGACTCATTTCCTCTATTAACTCCAACGCTATCTTATGAATTTCAAAACTGCTTACCAACACCTCACCCACTTCCTAGTTAAGCTTATCTATCCATTATCATAGACTTATTCTTTATTTGCACCATATCATAAACTTCTGTTTTGCTAAGTAATACTGGCATTTCCAAGGTAGCAACTTGTTTTTCCCTGGGTGTGGAAACATCTCTTAAGAAAGTATGCATCTGATCCAATTGAGCCTTAAGCTCATCCTTCCTTTGTTTGTCTTTAATCATTTTGGATTTTGTGGATGAAGCTACAACATCAATCAGATTCATCTATTGATTCCTTTTAGGCTTCCCTAAATTTACCATGCCCAATTTATAATTAGTTATTTGCACATCTCCTATATCCTTGTCCACCATCAGAATTGCACATTATGCAATGATCTCCCCTATCTTGGTGAGCCTTGTCGAATGAAGAACTCTGGCCTTCTTCTTGGGTCTCTCCTTCTCTATCTCCTTCGTCATTTCTTCCCAATTAAGAGGCTATGGTGGAGCTATTTGTTTCTTTTCAAGATCCAAATTTAACTAAGTAGGAGCACTAGGAATGGTAGCCATTACTATAGAGGGAGAGGTAGAATTTGTAGGAGATAATAACTGCAATAAAGTAACTTTAGGTTGAGAATCAACCTCCTAAAAATTTTGTTTTTCTTTTTCCATATTTTCTTGTGCAATATTCCCAGCCTCTTCCCTATCCTTCTACTCCTCTAGCCTTTTATTCTCTCATTCCTTTTTTAGTTGTTCTTCGTCCAACTTCTTCTCTTCAAGAAGTTTATTTCTTTCTCCTTCCAAGTCCTTGAGCTTGTCCCACACTTCCTTCTCCTTTTGTTGGTTCTTAGCAAGATATTCAACATCCATTTCTTTTTGCAAGTGTTATGCTTCCTCTCTTTTATGATAGGCCACTTCAGTAATTTTAAACTTAGCCTCAAGGGCCTCCCTTTCTCTTCTTTGTTTGGCCTTCTCCTCCTCTAGCTCATGAATATTTTGCAACATCTCTAATCTGTCATTTTCCTCCTTTACCCTGAGCTCATACACCTTTTATTGTTGTTTCTTGATCAATTCATCGGCTTTCTACTTGGCCTCTAACTTTTGTTTATGGAGTACTGCATCAGCTTGTCCCTTTGTATCCATTTCATTTTTCTTTGCCAAAGCTTCAGCATGTGCCTTGGCATCTAATTCTTGTTGTTTTTCCAAAGCTTCAGCTTGTGCTTTAGCATTTGATGCTTTCTTAGCTTCTTCAAATAGTGCCCATTGATCTTCTATTGTCAAAACATGCTCAGTTTCATCAATAGGCATCTCCTATATTGTATCCTTATCTGATAGAGTACCCTTAGAGTTTGTCCCTATATCATGGATTTCTACCTCAACTTCCTTTCCCTTTAACGTTTAAGCTTCAATATGAAGGGTTTCCCTAGGCACTTCTTCACTTGGCTGATATGTAAGAGGGATTTGAGATGTATACTCACCCATAACCGATGTTGAGGCCATAGGTTCTATTGGGACTTCTTCTTCTTGTGCTTCAGGAAAATCTGGAGCTGGAGATTCAAGTTCAAATTCCTCTATGTCAGGAGGGAAGAAATCCAAGGGCTCCTTTGGAGGCACTCTTCTCTTTGTTCTCTTGTATCCTCTTCCTTTCTTGGAAGTTTGACCCCCTAGGCTTTTTGGTTTTGAGTACAACCCATTGAATACTTCTATCCAACACTGGTCTTTCTATCTGTTTAATATCAATTGTCTACTCACCATCCCAATATATAGGATCCAAACTCTTAGTACCTACATTTTGTTCCTCATATGAGGGATCGAAAACTACCCCATCATTTGATAGTGTTTTAGGAATGTCCACTTTAATCCCACATTCCACCATGAGTGGGATAGGCAGTCTTTCATAGTTCCTCTTCCTCAAATCATATTCATCCTGAAGATCACTCCAGATGTCCTCCAACAGATTTAAATGTCTATAAAAAATGGAAGCAAGCAAGGAATTCATCTTCTTCTTTGGATCAAAATGCTTCGTAGTACTATATAGGCCTAATTTTAGATGAATCACTTCATTGTGAACAACCTTAGCTCCCACAAGGTGTGGGCAACTATATTCACCCAACTGCATGGGGAACTTCTGACAACCAGGCTTATGCTTTATACCAAATTTAGCATTGAGCCCCAAGGCTTGGTGAACAAAATCCATTAAGACCATCCTATTGCTGTAGCATCTAGGGAGTAAATGAGGATGACCATCAAACTCAACCAGCCTAAAATTAGTAAACTTGGGGAATTGGATAAACCAATATCCCCACTCTATAATGAACGCCATGGCCTCCTATCTTAGTCTATACCCCACATCTCCATTAAGCTGGCTAATAATAATATACAAAAATGCATCTTTAACTCTTCTATAATGTAGTTCAGAAATCTGCAGCATAGCTAGTCATAATGGTTCCATACTTTATTCTATCCATCAGCTTCTCCCAACACTCTCACTCTATTTAACCCTAGGAAAATGCCTCTACTTGCTGCCACATAAATGACGTAAGAGGTCATAAAGAAAATCTTGGTTTCTCTCACTCTAACCATTTGATTGTGTATAATTTCAAACACAATCATGGGCCAATCAAACTATTGCCTTCCATCCAAGATGTTTTGAATGAATCAAAACATTAGTTAAAGTGAAAAGCATCTCTCTTTCCAAATAATCTGGATAACATCATTATTATATCCCCTACCTCTTTGTAGAACTCTACCCTTCTAGGTTGATCTGGAAGCTTGATTAGAGACTTCTCATCCCTCATCCATTTCTTATTCAAATCAGATTTGTTGGATTCCTTATGGTTACTATACATTTTCAAAGCCTCTACCTCATTGAGTTGGCTAGGATTCATTGGATTGGGAGCATTGAATATAAATTGGAACATTTGGCGAGTCAAATCAATGATGGCATTGCCTTGTGAATCCACGCACTATCTGGTAGCCAGATTATAGGCTCCAGCTATTGTCATTATTAGTTCAGGGCATTGAATTGACAGAGGAAAACAATGATATGAGCCAATCCTGACTCAACTACCCTTTGGGTCCTCCCTGTCACCTCTTCAGCAAATATTTTGGAGTACAACTCCTCCTAGTAAAAAAAGCCCAGATTTGTATCAGTTATTTCTACCCAGTCAAATTCCACCTTGCTAGTTGTGATGAAAGGACCTTGATGATTATACCTCAAGGTATAAGGGATTTGCTTAGGCTTGATATTTTTAGGCTTAGCTATTGCTTTTGAAGTTTCTATAGGTTGAATCCTCTAAGAAGCCTCACCCAATGCTCCTGACATTCTTTATTTCTATAATAAAAACCCCAGATTAGATCTACAAAATGTATAACAAAACCATGGTTAGAGATCCTACCCTTCATACACACCAGAGGCGGAACCAGGCATAAGACATCCCTAAAAATCCTTTTCAAAACACTGTCGAGGTTGAGACCAGAATGGGTATTGCATTCTCAATAAACCATATGGTAGGATCAGAGCCGAATTCGAAATGGTAATCAAAATAAAGATCAGAATGGAAATTGATTTGATACAATGAAGAAATTTCAAACTTATATCCCGTTTCACCTCCGGATCCGACTATGTCGAACATCCTTTTGATAACCTATAAGTCATCAAAAGTGGGACTAGAGATGAATTCAAACATTTATTACAAATCAAGGTTTGAAACCGAAATCACTTCCAGATCCGACCTCAACTTAAACAACCATGACGTAATAACCTAAGAAATGAGGTAACCCAACAAAACAAAGGGGCTTAAAAATGACAGTCTGAAACCATCCCCATACGATCGAGAGGAAAATACAGTATCTAGGTCATCATTTTCTAATTTAAAAAGAGACATGCAAACACCCTAGTTTATAAACCCTTCGACTCATAATTAGGGCACAATCTTAACCATACTCGAAACCAATCAAATTGATACATAGAAGAATTGATATGTAAAACCATAGATCAAATAAACCTTATAAACATAATGTAATAGGCGATCCATACCTTAAAAAAAAAAAAACCTAGTACATCACAGTATGGGCACGAAGAAAACATGAAAACGACTGTGGAAAAACAAACAAACAAGAAAATTCCAAACATAAAAATAAAAGACAAAATGAAAACCAAAAAAATTAAATTAAATTAAAAAGTAGAACAAAATAGAACAAAAGAGAAGACAAGAAAAACAAAAAATAGGGATTTGAAAGAAAACCAAGAGCTATGAACCCATGCAAAGAACAAGAGACCGAACAGAACAAGAAGAAAAATAAAAAAATTGAAGAACATAAACCCTAACTCCAAACTCAATCCAACAGGCTAGTCCTTTGATGCTAATCCAAGCAAAAATGTCTCACTTTTGATTGAATTGCATTCCCAAATGCTCCAGCACAGCTGTGGTCTGATTTTTGTTGTTAAAAAGTGATAATAACCAGCGAGTGAACCTTAATTAAGTTTTAAAATGAATCTCATACATGGGAAGGTTCTTGTAATTAATGTCATTAATGCGGCAGGTCGGATGCGGAATCATGGCGGGAATAGGCACAAGACTATTGTGTGACCAAAGTAAAGTTAGACAACAAAAGTAAAGGCAGGATCGAAAACAAAATGTAAACTGATTTGGAAAATTTCTCCAAGTTTCGAGTTTGGTTCTGAATCTAATTTCGATTCCGACAACAAAGAAGAAAAGGAAAGAAAGAACAAAAAGAGAAACACCAAGATCAAAACAAGAAAACCCATCACTGATATCAAGTCTAAACAAACAAAACAAAGGCAGAGGCAGAGGCAGGATGGAAACAAGTTTGAGAATATATACAAATCTTCAGACTTAATATCCATTATGGCTTTGGTTTTGGAAACAAAAAAACCTGAAAAGACCAACTAAGAGACAAATGGGACTAGGATCAAAATAGAATCCTCAAAACAAGTTTCAAACTAGATTTCATTCCAGTTCTGGTCTCATTAGAACATAAAGGAAAACAAAGCCTTGGAAGAAGAAAACAACTCCAAACTTTGTTGAAAAAAAATCAAGGACAAAAAACAAAAAGGGGGACCCATTTTGACCAAGGAAAAATATGGGGTGGTTATGCAAGGCATAATAGGAACCCCATCCTAGGTTACCTTGGCCAACTCTACCGACCGCCAGACCCCCATACAAACACATGCAGGATGAACATTACTTCCAAGAGGTCAAGGCAATTGATCTTGCCATTTTTAGGCCTTCTCAACGTATCTCAAGCCTAAACAATCACTTAAGCCATGAGTGAAGAATTCATTGATCTTAATTATTATGATTACTACCCAACCCCTTAGTTCATTTAGGTTATCACTTAATTACAAAACCCCCACAAGGGTTAACCAAGAACCACTTTGTGCATCGAACCCCCATTGAGAGCCACTCCCCTACCAACCACTAGGACACTAAAAAAAATGAAAATGGCAAAGCCAACTTGCACAATCACAAAATATCATTCACCTAACAACATGGCGAGGCATAACCCTTCCCTCACACAATTTCCAAAAGTCTGACCACATAGGTGAACATATTGTGTAAAGCTAAAGAACATCACATATGCGATCAATCCAAAACCAACCATCACCAAGGCGTAACAAAATTTCATGAAGAAAAGAATTAATCCCCCCCATAAGACTCTAGAAGACTATCAAAATTGACTCCATAAGATGACTTACACACTCTAACAACAACCAAATTCATTACTTTCTACTTAATTCATACAATACTCCATTTACAGACTTAATCATCAAATGCAAAATTAATACTAATAATGCAACCATTGCCTCTTTCCTAATTTTCTTCTTTGGCAAGGAATAATCATTTTACCATGAAGACTAATCTTCCATTTAAATAATTTACTAAAATCTCAACCCTTCTATATCTAAAACCTTCTAAGATATCCATATTGTCTATCATAAAAATTCAATAATAATATAACATTTTTGAATATAATATCCTCGTTTTTCCATACTCAAGAATGTATGCATATATATTTGAACACCATTAAACAAAACTCAATATCAAATTACAATTTATAGATTTAATTCATTATGCAGCCTCTATACATAAATATATTTATATGTATATATATAGACATACATATATATATATGTTTATATATATATATATATTTATATATGCGTAGATTATAATCTGATGTCATTTATATGTGAAATCAATATAATCGAACACCACAATATCTATAGAGAGTGGAATAAATACCATTTATGTTTACTCAAAACAATTCAAATCACATTTAATAATATATTTCCACTATGCTTTTATGTATATTCAACATACAATGACCCCTTCTTTGGCCGATTTCTCTGTTTTCTATTTTAACATGCAGATTTCTATTAACTACAAGTTCAGCCAAAGAGAGATCGACTACAGGCGCCTATCAAATGGTAAGCCAATAGATAAATAAGAGTTTATATCGGTTTGAATGCATGCAATAAACATAGGATAGTTTATATCTGTTAACAAAGAGTATTGGCATGAAGAGAGGGGCGGCAAAAAGACAAGGAGGACGTTGGAAAATACATATATCCTTAATCAATTACCTAAAATCAAACTTGAAACAATCAACATAAAGTATGCCTAGGCAGATTATGAGCAGATTATTGCTTAGAGGTTTAAAGATAGCAATTATAATTGAGACATGATGCCCGCGTAGCTAATAATTTCTATAGCATTCAGTTATAGTGGAAGGTGAATTCTACCACAACTATAGTCATTTCATTTCAAAACAACATATATTAGTAGCCACTTGCAATAATGTTACAAGCCAACAAGATGGAAGGAATTCTTATAAAAGGATAATTTTCAATGTTCCAGTTATCGGCTTTAATGCCAACTCCATGCCAACATTGAAACTCCCTAGCAATATTAATGTTAGGAAAATTTCCTTTAGATCCAAGTATTCGAAGCACATCAACCATGTGGTATAAATGATTAAATCCCATAGTCGATATGTAACAATGAAAGAGTCTAAAAAAGGTAGAGAGAGCTACACTGGTGACTCAGGAGAAACTTCAGCTTTCACAAAACAAAGCCAAACATATGTACCTGAACTCAGATTGGGACGAGCTTGAGGACTAACATGATCCACCTCATGAAGGTTATGGTGCCATGCATTTAATAGTTTATTGAATCCTTTACATTCCAATTTGAATTTCAGTAGATAGAAAGATACAAAACAATGACAAATTGAAAAAGAAATGCCAAAACAAAGAACTCATTTGAAACACTACCTAAAGAAGATGCATGGAATGATTCACTACAACAGTGAACCCAGAGGAAGAAAATAGATTAAGTAAACGTTGAAATAGAAATCTAGGCTTCCAAAACTAAGGATATGGCACATGGAAGAGATTTCCAACATTAATTAAAGGATGCAAGTACTTATTCAAACATAAACATACACTTTCCAATTAAAGAAAGGACACCTAACAAGCATAAATTTAAGAAACCTTCCTTCAAAAAAAGTGTAAAATATTAGCGAATCTTTTCTTTTATTTGAAAGAATTTTTAATTTTTTTGGTAAATTTATGCACATTATTAAAAAAAATTATAAAAACCTAGTGAATCTTAATGAATAATTAGTCAAAATAATAATCACAGTGGTGAATCATAGTGAATAATCACTAAAAATATTAATTACAATGGCGAATCTCTCCTTTAAAAATTTTCATAGTTGGTTGGTGCAATTCCCCCATATATATATATTTTTTTGTAATATTGAAGTAGGGGTCCGGGGGTGACAACCACCGACGAGGTTAAGGGGAAATGCCTCTTGTGGGGGTCGAGGGGGCAACGCCCCCTCGCAAGGTTCGAGAATAGCAGTCTCGACACACTCCTATCATGATAAAGGCGGGGTTGAGGGGCAGAGCCCCTCACCACCAAGCATTAATTCACTATAAAAAATGCATTGGAGCACACACAGATTAAGTATTTTTAACAAAAATCACTTTAAAAGTAAGACTAAATGAAAAGTGTAAATGTTACCATTGATTAGCTTTTTAATCGGATGGCTTCAGGTTGATTTTGTGACCTAATACACATGTTCCTTTTAAAAGCCTTGATGAGGCCCAAAATTTGTTTTGGGCCACACAATTAGATTTAATCATGTGGCCCAAAACAAATTCGAGGCCTCAAAAAGCCTTTTAAAAGGCATGTGTGTATTAGGCCACAAAATCAAGCTACAACCATCCGATTAAAAGCTAATCAATGATTTGATGACAATAAATAAAAGCCCTATTCAAGGCTAAAATATCCTTGAAATTAAATAAAAATTTATTATTGTGGCGATATTTTCCCAAAATTAATGGTAGGAATATAATAGTATTGGTGAATATAATTAATGTAATTTATAATTATAGTATAGACTGTTAGTGTAATTAATTAATTAATTATTACATTAGTATAAGTTAACTTAGGTCTTCATTTAATCATTTAGTCCTAGGTTGTATTATTTAATAAATCATAAATAATGTTATTGAGATAATATTCCCTTCTAGAAGATGATTTGTCTTTTCTAGAACTTATCTCCATCATGTCATCATTCCCTAGGTAGGTTGTTAGGGTTTCATGTTGTCTCATGTAGTGTGATTAGAACACTTGGCAACATCTTGTGCATTCTAGGTTTAGCTCTTGCATATATAATCAGGCATATGTACTCTTGTAAATTAATCTAGATCATCATAATAGAATATCCTATTTGGATGCCATTATTGCATACTTTCTGTGTGGTTGAATATTTCTTCTTGGCAAAGGTCCTTCATTGAAGCCTGCAGCTTCATCAGAGAAATTGTACATCCATCATTCCAACATAAACTACTCGCAAATCAATTCCAATGATGCATCATTTAAAATATAATGCATAGGCGGATTAATTGAGACAAAATCATTTTTTTGTAAAACCCTGGCGATTTAGCATCCTTTTTAGCTTATACTATTCACCATTTTTGGAGGTCCCGATTTCAATTATTCGCCAATTGGTGAAGATTCCCACTAAATTTTTCCCTGGCACCGAATAACTTGCAATACAACACAGAATCAAACCAAAGACAATTAGTCCCAAAGACACAAACAAAGAAAGAAATCGACCCAAATGAAATTAGATAAGCAAATACTGAATGGAGTTAAGATGCTCATAAAATACATCAAATGTAAAATGATAGGCTACCAAATATGCACAAAAATTTTGCAAACAAGGGTTACGAAGATTTCTTAGGAAATACTGGTTAATTATTCACTTAAAATTTACTAACAATTTTTTTTTTTCTTCAAAGTTAGTCTATTTACATTTTCTATAGAGCTAGAATTGAGGAAAGTGATAGAACCTGATTACACACAATGGAATGATTGTGGGTTTGATGTTGAACTCCAATTTTTTAGTTGTAGTCCAACCACTTCAAATCTCGATCGAACCTGTTAATTAATTAAATATGAATTATTTAATTAATGTTCTTAAGTCCTCTACATATAAATAAATTTAATTATTTCTTTATATTGTTCATTTTCTAATTCTTCTAATTTAATTAAATAAATAAGTTTATTTAATTAATGCTACCTTCCTCTTAATTAATTAAATAGATTTTACAATTTATTTACATTAATTATCACAAGTTTAAATTCTAAATTTAAATGATATTCTTCCCTCCACATTTAATTAAATACTTTCAATATTTAATTAAATCATTTTCCAATTTCCCACTTCTCTCACAAAAATTAAATATTCTTAATCTTTAATTAAAAGGCTTTTTCTTTTCTCACATAATTAAATATTTGCAATATTTAATTAAATTCTTTTCATATTTCTTTCTCACATAATTAAATATTTGCAATATTTAATTAAAGTCTTTTCATATTTCTCTCACACATAATTAAATATTTATTTATTTAATTATGAGAGACACCTTTCAAATTATTTCTTCATTTTCTGTCTCTCATTATTCCACCTTCTTTTCGAATTCTCGATCTCTCACCGTTCATTTCAATAGGTTTGAACTCGACCATCGATCTTGGCCAATCGAATTTCTACCTTCAAAAATCTATAAATATAGCCCTTTCATGAGTGGAAAAGGGACCTCGAATCTCATATTTTCATGCGTAGTTATTATAGCCACATCTTAAGCATTTCATAGCATTTTAATTCAATAACCTCAATCTTTTACATGCATATGCATTTTTGATAATCTCATTCTCTCAAGTGCCATTATATAAGTTGTTGTTTGCACAACTAAGAACAAACATCTTGAAGCGAATCCTTGGAGATAGAGGACAATGGAACGAATTTGAAGAAGTTGCAGTTCAGAGTTTTCATTTGCTTTATTTATTTAGTTTTCTTCAATCTAATGTTTCATTGGTGTACTAGTTTATATGAAATTTAATTGACACATTCTAACGTACACATTTATGGCACCCACCATGGGGCCAAGCCCCGCATTTAATTTCTATTTTTGCAGATTTTTCTGACAGGTGACAGACAAAAATCATGTTTTAGCGCATACGAGTCGCGGTTCAGCACATACGAATACTGTTTCAGTGCATACGATGACTATTCTGGCACATACATGACTTGTTCCAACACATACGTGAACTCTTTCAGCGCATAGACACCCTGTTTCGGTGCATCCGTGTGAATGCTTTCGGCGCATCCGGCGATTGTTTCGGCGCATTTACAAGATCTTTCAGTGCATACGTAACCTATTTCGGCACATACATAACCTGTTTTGGTGCATATAGCTTCTGTTTCGGTTTCATACAATTGTAAAAATTTAAATTCTGATTCTGACACAATCTGCGGACAAATTTTTTCTGATGCTACTTTTAACAGAATGAACCAATCCTAGGGTAGACACTTAAATTTGAAATTAACCAACCCTAGGACAGTCACCAAACATATTTTATTTTGGTTAAAATGAACCCCATGCTTTTAGTGAAGCAACATCTTCACTTAGAATAAAAAATTTATTAATTTGGGATTTAAAATTGAACCATTATTTGCTTGTTGTGATTGTGGGTAATAGGTCTATACTCTCCCCTTAATTGGGTGATCAAAATACTAGACTTACCTTTTATTTTATGCAATTTAATGCTTTATTACATCCTTTAGAAGGCCTGCTCTTGTGGAAAAAAGTACTCACCCAAGAGCAACGACCTAAGTGGGAACACCTAAAGCCAAGGTTTCCAATCCACTTTAATCAAAAGCAAGTTGTTGATGAAAATCCAACTTGATAGTAGTGTGCAGGATAACCATCTCCAAAACCTTTGTTCTAAAGGTTGGGAGGTCTCTCGAGGGAGTATATTTATTTGTCACACTGAACGGATACCCTTATTAAGAACCATAGTGTAGAAAGCCAACCGTGTCAATATCCAAACATCATTTTAATCACAGTGCAAGGGGAGGGAAGAATCTGCCCCCAAGACACTCACCATATAGTCACCACAGATTGTTTGCTCAAGGGATTCGGTATCCACTTCCATCACTTTGAGTACACACCTAGAAAAGACAAAAACATGGGCACCCTCTAGGGGGTGACAAGGCTGTGTGAGTCGATGCAATTTTAAGTTGTGGCATGTAATTACTTTGATGAGCTATTTGACAAATTAAGAGTGAGTCTGACTGAAGTGCTTATCTTGTTCAAAACCTATGGAAATCTCAAGAACATACACTCTTTGTTTAGATTTTAGGATTAACAAAACAATTGTCTGCTTCTAGGCTGTGTTTTTCACATTTAAATCAGATTAAGATCATCCAAAATAAGAAAATTTTATCAAATTGTCAAAACATGCCAGTCTCAAGACTGTTTTAGTGCATTCGGTCTCTGTTTTAGCGCATTCGGTCTTTGTTTCAACGCATTTGTGCTCTATTTCAGCACATTCGTGCTCTATTTTGCCGCATATGTGCTCTGTTTTAGCGTATTTGTGCTCTATTTCAATGCATCTGTGCTTTGTTTCAGTGCATCTGTGCTTTGTTTTAGTGCATTTGTGCACTATTTCAGTGCATCTATGCTCTGTTTTAGCATATTCAGTCTCTATTTTGGCGCATCTATTTTTTCGAGACTAGGAGATTTTCTGGTTTTTAGAAATCAGGTTGTATTCGTCCTTCTTATAGTCACCAACCTGCAATTGCATATACTGCTCATCCAAATCAAATTCTACAATAGAGAACTCAATCACATTAGGCGTCTATAAAATTCATCTTTCTACAAAACTAAGATCAAATTTCACAAAGTGCAAAATCACCTTTATTTTTCAATCTTTGGTTTAATTCCCACAAATAGGATTTTCATCCTTCCACTTAGGGAATCACGAGCTAAAGATTAAAAAAGAAATCTTTTAAAGTCATAGAATCTTCATTCTATCCTGACTTTCATCACCATTGCACTATTTCGTCCCTATGATCAAAGTTAGTAGGATTTGAGTAAAGCTTATGCCTGTTACCATGAGATCTCGAAAGCACATAGAAAAAGATGAAAGTACAATAAGCAAAATGGGTGATAATAGTGAGAGGGAGGAAAACACCTTTAACGCTCCAAATATGGAAGAAGTAATAGAAGAGAAACTTCAAGAAGCAAAACAAGATCCTCAATTCCATACGCTTATGGAAAAGATTTTAGAAAGAAACAAGGAAAGATACTTCCTTTTTTTAGCTATTCAAGGAGCTAAATTACCTACCGATTTTGACATGGAAGGGATTAAAGAAAATCCTGAAGCTCCTCTTAATGATTTTTGTGCCCTTACTCAACAAATCAAAGAATTACAAGGGCAAATAAAAGAAATGCAAGGGGGAGCACCAAAGAAGTATGTTTTGGAGGAAATATGTACCTATCCATTCGATAGAAATCTTCGAATGATACCTTTTCCAAAACATTTCGAAATCCCTAAGTTTGATAGGTATAATGGGAAAACTGACCGCATTGAGCATGTAAGGGATTTCTGAAATATGAGCTTAGAATTCGCTCATGAAGACACCTATTTAATGTGGTTGTTTCCATGAAGTCTGGGTGGACAATCCATGGAGTGGCTTTCAAAGATCACTCCCCCCATTAGAACCTTTGAAGAGTTGATAAATAAATTCATATTGCAATACTCTTACAACATCCAACATCAGATAACCATGCTTGATCTTTGTAAGATAAAACAAAAAGTAGGGGAATCTTTCACTACATTTTTGCAAAGATGGAGAAGAACTTTTGCTAGGTATTCTCATCCTGTTCCTGAAAAGGAAAAAATGGATATCTTCATAGATAGTCTTAATCAAGAAATGAGTTATAGACTAAACCTTCATTGTCCTCCATCATTTGAAAAATTGATTGAAAACATGATTACTATTGAAGGTGCATTGATCAAGCGTGGAGTTTTAAAAGTTGATAAAGAAGGTTCCAATTCATACAACAACAACAAAAACAACCATAGTAACAATAATGACAAGTCATGATTTTGGACTTGAAATAGAAGTGTTGGGAATGATGGGGTAGTAGGTGCTAACAATGTGAATACGAAGCCCACCATTCTTAATGTGTCAGGTTTTCAACATAACAATAATATTGGACATTCTAGCACCCAAGGCAATGTTTCCAATCAAGGAAACACAACTAATACTCATGGAAATAATTTTGGCAATAATCAAAATTCAAATGTGCCTAGACCATCATACTTTTCAAGTTGATAGAGTTTCACTCCCTTGGGCCAATCTTTGGAATCCATTCTCAAAGAGTTATTGAATCAAAATTCTATTACATTGCCACTACAAAGAGACTATAAACCTCGAGTTAAACCACCATCATGGAATGACTCACACTTCCATGATTCTCATAGATGCAAAGGTCATAAGACAAACAGTTGCCAAGGGTTAAAGAATAGTGTTCAGGATTTGATTGATAATCGTACCATCACAGTTGAAGGACAAAATGTCAATAATGATCATCAAGCATTCAAAAATCCACTCCCTAATTATCACAAAGGGGAATCCTCAAATGATAAGGGCAAGAATGTTAATAACATCCATGACATTATTATCAATCATATCTATACTGATGACCCTCAAATCAATGCTATCTGAATCAAAGGTAAGCCAGAATATCGAGAGGTCAATGTTATGACAAGGGGACAAGCCAAGATCATTGTCAAAGGTGGATCATTGTAAAAGGTGGTTCATCTAAAGCTGCTATTCCCCCTCCAAGTCAATACAATTTGGTTGATCAATTATGAAAAACGTCAGCCCAAATTTCTATCTTGGAACTTTTAAAGTTATCACCTACACATAAGGACATTCTGGAAAAGGCTCTCGTCGATACAACTGTATCTCTTGATCTAGGTACCGATAAATTTCAAGCCATGGTGGGACACTTGTCCTCCAATACATGTTTATCTTTTTCTAAAAGAGATGATTCATCCATAACCCATTCACATAATTCATCACTCTATTTAGAAGTCATGGTTCACAAAGCCCACATTAGACGTGTCCTTATAGATGGGGGAGCTGGATTAAACATTTGTACTTTAAAATTGGTCCTAGCTTTGGGATATTCAGTAGACTCTATAGATCCATAGAGGAAAATTAAAATCAAAGCTTATGATCTAACCTATAACATACTATTGGGCCGTCCATGGATCCATGACATGCAAGCAGTTCCATCTACTTATCACCAATGTTTGTAGTTTCCATATGATGGACAGGAAGTAACCATACCCGCTGATCACAATAGTAGTCAAACTTGTTCTAACCTAAGAGCGACTCAGGATACATCCGTCCCACATAATAGAGAGGCTTTGGCCATATCTACTTCCAAAAATAAAGAACAAGTACAAGAAATGATAAGCAATTTTGGCAGCAAGCTAGAATTAAAAGACAATGGAGTGGGAGAATATTCTTTATCTCTCTCTAATCTACCCCTATCCCCAAGATCCCATGGTCAGCTATCAACATCTACGCAATAGGCTACAATAGTTTTAGCGTCAACTTCAACTCCCATCACCAAGTTTAATGGGACGTTTATCAAAGAAACTGAAGGAGAAGATAGAGCTATTCTTGATTAGCTCTATAAAGATGAAGAAGAATCCGTACAACATATCAAGTTACCTACACAACAATATGGAAAAGGTTATGCTATCATGCAACAGATGGGTTATGAAGGAAATGGCCCTCTAGGTAAAAGAAAAGAAGGTATTATTGAACTTGTCCAATTAAAAACAATGCACCCAAAAGATAAGACTAGCTTGGGATATGGCGAAGATACTAAAGAAAAAGTAACACAAAGGCCATCTAATGAGGAGTTAGTTGGATCAATTCTGAGAATTCAAGTAGATAATTCTGAAATAGACTCAAACGAATATGAATGGGATGACTTCTCAGATGATACTTTTGTCTTAGAGAAAAGAGTGGATGTGATACACAAATTCTCACCTACATTCTTACAAGGAGAAAGCTCAAGACCTCCATTTGAATACATTGTACAAAGCGATCATGACTCTAGTGAGACCAATTCAATTCAAAGTGAGATAGATCATTTTGAGGAGGATACCATCTTAGAATTCTCCCATGATAACGTTAACAATAACATCATGAACCTCACAGTCAAGGACTTTACTTATCCTAATGATCCATTACCTTTGGTTCATCCTGAACTCATTAATTGGGAACAAATCGCACCCATTGATGTTCCAACTTTTCCAAATGATGAAACCATAATAAAATTTCTTTGCTCATCACATCCTAAAACATGTTCCACTGGGTAATCACAAGGTTAGAGTTTTCGACAGGAAAATGCCAAGTTTCTCAGCTATGAAATAAATAATATAAAAGAAAAACCTAATGGTGAAAACCTAACAAAGGCAGTATTAGGTCAAGAAAAATGAAAAATGAAAGAAAGATCTAATGGTGAAAACCTAACAAAGGCAGTATTAGATCAAGAAAAGAGAAAAATAAAAAGTGTATCCAATGGTTAAAACCTTTCAAAGGCACCAAAGTATGGGAAACTTGACACTCTTCCAGAGTATTATCAAAAAATATCTTCCATTTTGATCGAACCAATAGAGGCACTCAATATAGGTACCACAAAAAAGCCTAAAGTTTTGCAATTGGTTGCATCTCTTACAAATGAAGAAGTTTCTAAATTCACAGAATTTCTCAAAGATAATCAAACTAGTTTTTCATGGTCCTACGCAGATATGCCTGGATTGGATCCAGATCTCATCATGCATCATCTATCTATTACACCAGGGGAAAAGCCTATAAAATAGAAACTCAGAAAAATGCATCCACATGTTGCATTATTTGTTAAAGAGGAACTAAAGAAACTCTTAGATGTTGGATTTATCCGATCCATAGATTATATAGAATGGATTTCCAATATTGTGCCTGTTTCGAAGCTAGATGGAAGGATCAGAATTTGCATGGATTTCAGGGACTTGAACAAAGTATGTCCTAAAGATGACTTTCCTTTACCAAACATTGATATGATTATGGATTTAACTACTAGACATGCGATGTATTCATTGATGGATGGATTCTCAGGGATACAACCAAATAAATATTGCGATAGAATATTAGGATAAAACGACATTCACATGTCCTTAGGGTACATATTGTTGGAACGTAATGCCATTTGGATTGAAAAATGTAGGAGCTACCTACCAATGAGCAATAACAACAATTTTTCATGACATGATGCATACATTTATGGAGGATTATGTTGATGATCTTCTTGCCAAGTCTAACACTAGAGAAGGACACATTGATATTTTATCTAAAATTTTCAAAAGAATGGAACAATTCAAAGTAAAACTTAATCCTAAGAAATGTGTTTTTGGAGTAAAATATGGAAAGTTATTATATGATACATTGTGTCAGAAAAAGGAATTGAAGTGGATCTGACTAAGGTACAAGAAATTCTTGATATGCCACCACCAAGAAACATCAACCAGCTATGCTCTTTATAGGGACGGTTACAATCCATTCACTGATTCATTGCTCAATTGGTAGATAAGAGTTTTCCCTTTACACATCTCTTGCACAAGAATGTTCCATTTAAATGGAGGAACAAATGTGAAGTAGCCTTTGATCAAATAAAGCAGTATCTCATGAATCCTCCAGTATTGAATCCACCAATACAAGGTGTGCCTCTCATATTAAATATTGTTGCCATAGAAGTATCTTTAGGAGTATTATTGGCACAAGAAGACAACGCAGGAAAAGAATGAGCCATTTATTACATTAGGAAAACTCTAACAAGTCACGAGCTAAATTACACCTTCATTGAAAAAGCTTGTTTAGCAGTGGTGTTCACTTCTCAAAAATTACGACACTACATGTTGACTCATATAGTAAAGCTTGTGGCTAAGATTGACCCACTCAAGTATCTTCTAAGTAAAGCAACCTTAACTAGTAGGTTGGCTAGATGGGTTATGATCCTAAGAAAGTTTGATATTCAGTATGTGGATCGAAAAGCTATAAAAGGACAAGTAATTGTAGATCAATTAACAGAAGCACCGATGCTAGTAGAACATCTGATACATGTTGATTTTCCTGATGCCGATATTTTCACAGCAGATATCCAACGGTCATGGTCACTTTACTTTGATGGTTCTTACACTCAACATGGTTCAGGAGTAGGAATTATTTTCATTACACCTCAAGGACATACAATCCCAAAATCTTATCAGCTAATGTTCCCTTGCATAAACAACATAGCTGAATATGAGGCATTGATAATCGGTATAAGAATTGCAATAGATTGGAAAATCACAAAATTTCAAATATTTGCGATTCACAACTGGTCATAAATCAAATCAATGATGAATATCACACTAAAGATGAAAAATTGATACCTTACAAAAAAATGGTGGAAGATCTCAAGAAATACTTCGTTAACATCAAGTTCGAACAGATTCCATGCATTGATAACAAAGCAGTAGATGCCATGGCTACAATCGCCTCTCTACTCCAATTGTCAGAGAATCAAAAATGGTACGATTTCCTAGTGGAACAATTGTTTTCTCCCACCCATGACAATCCTGAAATACAAATCATTTGCCATTTGATGAATTTTGAATCTTCCTTATATGGCCAAATCTATACTTACTTGAAAGATACTACTTTACCCTTAGGCTTGTCTAGAAATCAAAAATGAAATTTCATTCATCAATCATCTCGTTACACTTTAATTACTGACATCTTATACCGACGTGGTCTGGATGGTACCCTCCTTAGATTTATTGAATGCGATGAATCAAAAAAAGCCTTACATGAGGTCCATGGTGGAATTTATGGGACACATTCAAGTGGACTAACCTTAGCAAAGAAACTTGTAAGATTAGGATACTACTGGCAAACTATGGAGAAAGAATCTTTTGCCTTTGTGAAGAAATGTGCCAAATGTTAGATTCATGGAAATCTTATTCATGCTCCTGCTCAGGAATTATAACCTTTTACCACAACATGGCCTTTCGCTCAGTGGGGATTGGACTTGGTGGGAAAGATACATCCATCATCTTCAAATGGACATAAATTTATCATTACAGACACTGAAATTTCACTAAGTGGATTGAAGTTGTTCCTCTAACAATTGTTACAGGTAAACAAATTTCTTCATTCATCTTGAATTATATCATTTGCAGATATGGCATTCCTAATTCCATTATCATAGATAATGGTAGACCCTTTAAAAATCAAGATGTTGATGAACTATGTGAAATATTTCGCATCCAACACAAGTACTCCACACCTTATTATCCGTAGGGGAATGGTCAAGCTAAAACTTCAAACAAAACAATTCTAATTTTTTTGAAGAAAACAGGGAATGAAGCAGGTCGTGATTGTCATGTTCAATTAAATCCAGCATTCACACACCGACAGGAGCTACTCCTTATGTGTTGGTCTATGGGGCAGAAGCTATTCTACCACTGGAAATTGAGATTCCTTCACTTCGAGTATCACTCAAAGGATTGATTAATGACGAAGACTACAAAGTATCAAGGTTGCAAGAGCTGGAACTATTTGATGAACAATGTCAAATTGTAGTTAATCACTTGAAGGGATATCAACAAATCATGTCTCATAGCTATAATCACAGAGTCAAACCGTGAAGTTTTCAAGTGGGTGATTTGTTCCTTAGAGAAAACCCTCAAAATCAACAAGGTCGGGAAAAGAAAGGAAAATTTGAACCTAACTAGTTGGGCCCGTTCGTTATCATTGTAGCCTATGGATTGGGGGCATATCAATTGTCAATAGCAGAAGGGGACCTGTTTGAAGATCCGACCAACATCATTCATCTGAAAAGGTTCTACACCCGAGAAAAAAAAAAAACAATATAAAAAGTCCTGAAAAAAAGAAAAAAAGAAATCAAAAACATTGCCTTGATGAAAACCTGGCAAACAGGCATCTTGGTAGTAGCAAAAAAATCATAAAATCAAGAAAAAGTGCAATAAAAACAAACAATGAAAACCTAGCAAATAGGCATTATTTGTGATTTTATTTAGCTCTCTCATCTATTACGATTCATTTTGCATATGCATCCTTATAGTTTAGTGGTAAAAGTGTGATTCGTTCTATCATTATATAGACCTTCGAATGACAAGGATCTCATCATGGCTTGATGATTTGAGGATTATCCATCACAACAATTGTGTCTAGCAAGATTTAGAGTACAAGGTCACTAGGGGGTAGTTCATTTTTCTAGGAAGTAGTCAGCAGCATGTGCCTAGCATCAGAATGTCTAAAATAACAGTCTTGTCGAATAAAACTAAGATTGCATGACTATCTTGGTAGATGATTTAAAAAAAAATTGGATGATCTTAATCTGAATAAAATGAATGAAAAACTTAAAGAAAAAGTTGCAAATTGTTGTTTTGATATTTGATGACATCATATCTTTGGAGTGGTTCAATGATCCACTGAACTAGAATCACAAGGAAAAAATATGATTTTTCTTTGATTGCTGTTTGTAAGTTAATCATTAGTATTGTGCAAATTGGTCACGAGACATGCTCTACAATGGATCATTGATGACATTTTGAAATTTTTATAGGAAATTTATTAACTTTTGTTTGTTTATGCAAGCAATACTCAGGTCATCTTGGTTGAATTATACCATCGATGCTTGTATTAACTTGCTACATTAAACATTATGGAAGTAGTACTCAAGTCATCATTGGTGCTAACATACCCTTTGATGCTTGTACTAACTTTTAACATATAAAAAAGGCTCAATGATGACAATTAAACACAGCAGGAAATGGCAACAAGGAGAATGATTCATTATTTCATTTAGGATTGCATAATTCATTATTAGGACTGCATAGTTCATTTGCATTTTGAGGTCCTTTTTCAATAGATTTTTTAAGGTTGATCACATTATCGAATATCTTATTCGACAATGGTTGAGTAAGACTGGACATTTGTTACATCTCATTATCATCATTGTATTTCATTATCATATCATTTTGCATCATTACGCATTATAGGCATTCATTACATCATAGGTGTTCATTACATGAATTCATATCATTTTCAATCATTCATCATTCATTAACATATACATTTGCATACTTTACACATATTCATAAATAAATTGCATTCATATCACATCATTGCTTAGGTTATCATGATCATTTCAATAGCATCATATATCATAAGTACATGAGTGCATTTTCATTGCATCATTATCATCATCATAAATCATAATCTCATCTAAAGCATTTACATCTTGCATCATACATTCCTTGCATACATCATAAAAGAAAAGAAAAATTCATTTAGAACATATCATCATTACATCATCATACATGACATAGCATATAAAAATTAAAACATACATCCATAAAATGTGCATAAATCATCCATAACATGTGCATAAATCATTCATAACATGTGGATAATCAAATCGCCACTGCATATCATAGATCTCATCAAAACAAATATCTAGGAATACAAGGATATCAAATGTTCCAAAAATATATATCATACAATGGCATCAATGTGTATAAAAAAATGCCCATCGATGAGGGGCATTTGGTTGTGGATCATGGCTACTACTACCGTTCAAAGTAGCGGGTCTCGCTGGATCTCTGCTCTCGGAGGCTCTGATCTCTTTTCTGATTGGCTGACCCACACTCCTGGTTGCACTTCTAGAGTGACTGTGTGAGTGAGTCCAAGTTCAAGTACTTGACTGAGTGAAGGCTATCCACTGCTTAGGTGGAACTGCCTCAAAGTAACGCATCCGATAATACTCAGCCTCCCGAGTAGTCTCTAACCCCTCTGCTACAACCTCTCCAATAGAGGTGCTCTCCACTGATCTCAGTAGTCTCTTGGAAACCTCCTTAGCCTGTACACATCTCTCTTGGAAGCTATCCCTTGTGGCCATAAGCTGAGCTATCTGTGGGTCAAGAGGTGGTGGTTGTGCTATCTGTCCCTGCAGCCGACTGATAGTCACCTGGGCCTGCACTAACTGACTCTTAAGAGTCTAAACCTTAGTCTACAAGGCATCTACTTGTCCCTATGACGGAGCCCTAATGGTGATCCGTGGCACTAAAGTGCTAGCCTGACCCACTGCTCTGGATGTTCATGGCCTCGTGCAGAAGGGAATATCAAAAAATAGTCTCTGCCTCCCACCACCCTCATCACCCCCATCATCCCCATCATCTGATTTGTCTAACTCCTCATCTATCTCCTTAGCCTCAGAGCTCTCATCATCTACCTCCATGGCCACCCCGTCGATATCTATGACCTGCTCTGCCTGTACCTATCCCTGATCCTGTGGCTGCCCTACTACTGGATGTCCCTGTGGCTGTTGTAGCCTTGCTTGAATAATTGGACCTCCCATCAATGGGGCAAGCTCATTTGGACTAGTGAACCGAGGAAAGGGATGTGTGTAGAGATATGCAGCATAGTTATCTGTCATCCCTGCATCTGTGACATCTGGCCATACTGTCCAATCCTCTGGCTGTAACTCGAAGTACTCCTCTCTAGAGGCCTTAATAGTCAGAACTGGCCCCCACTCTGGTGCATCTCCCCGATGCTTGGCATAGTGTGCCGTCCCTTGTGGCATCATCTAAACCCATCCAAACTGCCTCATAACTCTTCAGCCTAGAAATCTCTGAATGATGAAGGAGGTGCATCCAATCAAGTATCTGGACCTCATCACGTATGGTAACTCTCTATCATCTGACTACCATGGGTCACAATCCACATACGGTCGCTAGATGACCATATCCAATTCATCAAGTACCCACCACCAGTATTCCAATTTTCCCAGCCTCGGCTGGACAAGGGGCCCTGTATATGCATAAGCATAGGGGAATCCGATGGGGTGATCTCTCCTGACAATGGGACATGTAATCGCAAAGTGCTCCCATGCGAATATCTACAGAAGAGTCACTCCACAAGATAGACTCTTCCCATATATATACATGATCTGATGAAGGTCATAGTACAAATGGGCAAGCATACATGACCCCCATGCATATCTGGTACGGTGGAGAAGCATGTCCTCCAAGATCCTACCCCACCCAACTGATAGTCCCTTTGACCTGCGATCAGGACAAAGGAAACCACCGATCATCCCTGCTAAAACTAAAGGCAATGGGGCATATCTCTCCATCATCTCCTTCCAGGGAATCTCATATCCGCAGACATGAGGATCCTAGAAGACCCGTCTCAAAGAATCTGTACCCTTGATCTCCTTGTGATCATAAATCACAAGCTCTCCAACCACAGGAATACCCAAAATCCTGTAGACATCCTCTAAAGTCACTATGATCTCTCCTATCGGCAAGTGGAAGGTGTTATGCTCACTGTGCCACCGCTCTACTAAGGCAGTCAACAGTGCCTTGTTGACTCGATACTGCGAGATACTCAACAGAGCTCTCAGGTCACACTGGTCTATCACTCCCAAATCATCATGGGATAGTCGGGGAATCATCTCCCATGTCTACAAAAATCTCTCTCTGATCTGGAGGAGGCTAAATTCCTCGTTTACAAAATTATTAAGCAAGCATGCAAAATCAATCAGCAATGGATATCATCAAGCAAGTTTAAATCACATCTAGTTTATTTTTCATATTGCATGGAAACAAATTTAACAGTCATCATGACTCAATTTGACTTTCAATCAGGAAAGCAAATCTATCATTTCTATTTTGTTTTTCATATCGCATGGAAGCAAAACTTATCAAACCTATTTGTTCTTCAAGCACGAAGACAAATTTATCAAATCTATTGATTGATGATATTGAAATGTGTAAAATATGTTGTCTAATCTAGCAACACTCATCAAGCATGCATCATTTTTTTTTTCTTTCTTAAAAAATTGAAATTCTGAAAAAATTCATGGATGTGCTAAAACAGTCAATCAATGTGCTAAAACCATGGATGCACAACTTTATTCCATGGATGCGCTAAAATAGTCTATGGATGCACGATTTCAGGGATGTGCTATTTCATTACACATATGTGCTATAATAGTTGACCTATGTGCTAAATCACCTATGCACTAATCTATCATCTTCCACAGGCAGGTTTCATGGATGCACCATTTTATCTATCCTATGCGCTGAATCACCTATGCGTGATTATTTGGCCTCTATGCATGACCGTTTTATCCCTATGCGCCACTTTGGATGCGCTAAACTATCTACTATATGTGCTAAAAGACCTATCATATGCACTAAAACAAAATTTTAAAATTTTAAAACATTCGAAAAAACATCCAAAAATGCATAAAAATTTGACGGAGAGGTTTGGATCGACTTACCAGAGGTCCATACGCAGGTGGTCTCTGATGACGTCGACCTCACTCAAATCTATGATGCTCATATGGGATCGGCATTGTTTTTCTCTCTCTTAGAGCTCCAAATTTTCTCAAAGGTTACTGTTCAAATGAAAGTGACTTCTCACCTTTTTCATCTTTTAAAGGGGTAAAAATAGCATTTATTACTATGCAAAGTGCTATTTCGAGAGTTAAATTGCCAATTTTTCTCTAAAATCATCTGAAAATATTCCAAATCATTCTCATCATGCGATTTATCTCTTGAGGGGGCATATAGCATCATCAGTAATTTTTCAAAGTTAGGGGCAAATTCTTTGAACCAATGCGTAAAACACATCACTTCAAAGAGGGGAAAAATGTACACATCTAGAAATGGTCATGGTCGATCGAACTTGTTAATTAATTAAATATGAATTATTTAATTAATGTTCGTAAGTCCTCTACATATAAACAAATTTAATTATTTATTTATATTGTTCATTTTCTAATTCTTCTAATTTAATTAAATAAATAAGTTTATTTAATTAATGCTACCCTCCTCTTAATTAATTAAATAGATTTTACAATTTATTTCATTAATTATCACAAGTTTAAATTCTAAATTTAAATGATATTCTTCCCTCCACATTTAATTAAATACTTTCAATATTTAATTAAATCATTTTCCAATTTCCCACTTCTCTCACAAAAATTAAATATTCTTAATATTTAACTAAAAGGCTTTTTCTTTTCTCACATAATTAAATATTTGCAATATTTAATTAAAGTCTTTTCATATTTCTTTCTCACATAATTAAATATTTGCAATATTTAATTAAAGTCTTTTCATATATCTCTCACACATAATTAAATATTTATTTATTTAATTATGAGAGACACCTTTCAAATTGTCTCTTCATTTTTTGTCTCTCATAATTCCACCTTCTTTTCAAATTCTCAATCTCTCACTGTTCATTTCAACAGGTTTGAACTTGACCGTCGATCTTGGCAAATCGAATTCCTACCTTCAAAAATCTATAAATAAAACCCTTTCATGAGTGGAAAAGGGACCTCAAATCTCATTTTTTCATGTGTAGTTATTATAGTCGCATCTTAAGCATTTCATAGAATTTTAATTCAATAAGCTCAATCTTTTACATGCATATGCATTTTTGATAATCTCATTCTCTCAAGTGCCATTCTATAAGGTGTTGTTTGCACAACTGAGAGCAAACATCTTGAAGCGAATCCTTGGAGATAGAGGACAATGGAACGAATTTGAAGAAGCTGCGGTTTAGAGTTTGCATTTGCTTTATTTATTTAGTTTTCTTCGATCTAATGTTTCATTGGTGTACTAGTTTATATGCAATTTAATTGACACATTCTAATGTACACAATTGTCATCCACTTCCTAAACAAATAATTTATATAATTTCCTTTTATTAGTTTATTTTATTTAATTTCACACTATAGTTTCACTTGTAAATATTTACTAATTTATCTAATCTTTTCCTTTAAATTTCATTTGTTTAATAAAACAATTTAATATATTTATTCTAATACTTCATTTAAATCATAAAGTTTAATTTATTAAAATCAAATAAATACTTTAATTATATTTATTTAATCTATTCTTCAATTATATAAAATCTTCTATTAAATTATTGTAAAGTATTTTATTTTAATTATCCCAAGGCCTTTTAAATCCAATGTGCTCTATTTAAATGAAATAATTGATCAAGGCATACTCACGAATATCATCAAGAACACACAAAACATGGAGGGGAATTACATCCTCCCCCCCTACAATCCAACTTACTCCTGGAAGTCACAAGGTAATAATGAAATGTATGAAAATAAAAGCACATCAAAAATATCAAACAAATACGTGACTGGGTAAAAATAGAACTTAAACAACTCATAATAACTTCAGAATTGATTGGGTACGATAGATGGATACTCACCCCAAAAAGGATGATGGGTCTATGTGGGGAACTCGATGTTATCTTTGAATCAAAAACTCCATTGGGATTAAGGTATCTCAAAACTGACAATTAAGGTGGAGTCGATTACTAGTACCTACAACTTACAACAAATCACATATTAAAACATGTGCATAGGAAAATAGTCAATCACACTGTGAAGGGAAAATCATAGCATCATAAGGCACTTGAAAATGAGTGATGTAACCCCATTCCCGTTCACCAATACATCGATTCCAATTAAATTGATATAAAATCATGATAGAACATACATCTAATAAACACATAATATTCATAGAAATTGTAACTCACATTACAATTAAACTGATCTACTATACATTATAAAAGAATAAAAAATCAGATATGTCAGTGTCTTCAAGTATCATCATAAAATCAAATATAAAAGTGTCATCATAATAGAGTATCAAATTATCCTATTATCCAAGTATCATAAATTTTTTTTATCATGATGTCTAAATAAAATTCAAGTCACTGTCAAAAGAAGAAGAAAAAAATGAGCACTAAATCCTTCCAAGAGACAGAGGACTTGACACTAGGATCCTACTAGCCCCTCACTTGGGCCATGACTCACCCCACGAGGATCAATCCTTGATGCTATAGGATGTCCACAGTTTCCAAATAACATTTCCCGTACTCTACCAAAAGTCTCTCCAAATGATCCTTGGTGCACGACCTAGCGGTTATCCATCGCTGCAAACACCCTATGTGATTTGCCCACATTTCCTACTATCAGCTCTGAAGTGGTCAGCCTTTGATTATAACCAGATGTTCCCTTATGAGTATATTGTCTAGCAATGTACCCCTACTGACCACAAGAGAAACATCTTGTGCCTCTTCTATAACCCCAACCATATGAGGGTGCACTAGGCTATGAAAAACTATCTCCATTAACTGTAGACTTAGAGCTTTGTGTTGGCTGATCAGAATGATCATGTTGAGATTTCTACCAACTCTGATCTTTATTTTTTTGGAACCACTTACTATCATGCCAAGATTGAGAGTTCCCCACTTTCAACTGGGAGTGCTTCTACTGATGCTCACCCTTAGTGGGTTCTTGATGTCCTTGGGAGTAACCCACGGCCTAAGATGGACCACCTTAAGATGCAACACCAAATAGAGGTGCACTACCAATCTATACACCTATCTATCTACGTAAAGTTATAGCCAAATTATTTTCAACTATCTGAGCTTTCTCCACAACCACCTCCATATTCTTCAACTCAAACACTCAAACACCACCACTGATATAGGAATTCAAGCCCCTAATAAGTTGTTTCACTAGCATACCCTCATCATCTCCTATGCCAACATATTGCTTATCTCATAAAATATTCACTCATACTACTCAACTAACATCACCATCTACCTTAGCTCATGGAAATCATCTGAATGAAACTGTCACCAATGATCGTACAAGAACCAAGCTCTGAATATCTCTAAGAACATCTCCCATGATACTGAATCGACCTCCAAATGGATATTTTTCACCTCCAAATTCCACCACATGAAAGAAAAAAATCGGAGATGCATGATAGCGCACATAACCTTAGTAATGATACCATATGGGTGCATAGAAAAACACATGTTTAGATAAATTAACCAGGTCTCTGCCCATCCAAACTAGTGCCCGTCCCTGTTAGTGTAGGTTTTTTTAATATTATTTTTCCTACACATTATTAAGCATACCTTAGGTTATAGGAGATGTGGTTCATGTGAGGACACGTGGCATAATCCATCGATTACATGTGTTGATCCCACTCACACTTGGGTGGTTGAGTTTCACACCCTCTTTTGGCCTTATATGCCACCTCACAAAACCACTCATCTGTCTCTTTTTGAGTAGGTTATGCCACCTATTTGGCATTTTCCAAGTAGGCATAACTCCCACCTAATTTGGTTATTTGGGAGTTATTACCCCTCTTGGAATTATTTGCCCATATTCTACTATATATTCTGCACTCACCTCTCCCTCCTAACTAGTTCAGGTCTAGCTCCTATCTAGTCTAGATGAGTTCATATTAACTCAATCAATTCAAGGGAGAGTTGAGGCATATTGTATCATTTAGTGTGTGATATAACATCATTTTGTTATTGCACTATATTCCTGCATTCTATCTCTTGCTGCTCTCATGTGGAAGGTTTATCTTGGTTTTGTAGGTGATCCTGGGTGCTTGAGTTCATCAATAACTCTTACGTGGTATCAGAGCGTCAGATCTGCAAGCCCCTTCTCAAATTTGAGAGATTTTCAAGCTTTGGAGGGCCATAATTTAGTCATACGAGCTCTTTTTTCAGAGAATTTTTTTTTGATTTGGGGTAGAATTTTGCAGGCTTTGCAGTGGTGTGATCCATTTTTTCTCAAGTAATCCGGATGCTTCAGAAAATCAGTTTTAACAGCAGATCTGAAGGACAGTTCTCATTTTTGAAACTTCAAACGGCTATAACTTTCAGATATGACCTCGGATCGAGGTGATTATTTTTTTGAAAGTTGATATTTTTTTGAGCACTATACTTTGGTGCTATTTTGAAGTTCTAATTTTGAGATTTAATTATACTTTCAGTATTTGAGTCCATTTTGGACACTTGAAAAACTCTGGAAAACAACTCCAGCATTGTAAACGCACTAATTTATAAAGTGCCAAATAATTTTTTGTTGGGGGGGATTCTTCTTTGAGTGAAAAAGGGGGGTGTCTATGTGTGTTCTTCTTGCATTTTTTCTCTCACATTGCTACAACAATCTAAAATGGATAAATCGGTTCCTCTACTCACACCATACAATTACTTTGAGTGGAAAAATGAAATGGAAATTCACTTAAGGAAGTTAAAATTGTATAGAATAACAATGGGTATTGATAAGGAACCTACAGAAGATGAAGATAAGCCTAAATGGTTCAATAAGTGTGATGAAGCTTTTGGCACCTTATGCATGGCTGTATCTCCTGATCTACGCTTTCATATTATGTCTGCAAAATCACCAAATGAAGTGTGGAATACTTTGAATACTCTCTTTGGTAAACAGGATGATTTGAGAGCACATTCATTGGAGAACGAGCTCATAGGATTGAGCCCATGCAATTTTGATACCATTCAGGATTTCTTTACTAAATTGAATGCCATAAGATTGCAGTTAGAGCAGTGTGGAGTTAAAAAGGATGACTCACAATTGATTTTGAGTATTCTTTCAAAACTTGGTCCTGATTATGCAGTGTTTGTTTCTACATTTCATGCAATGAAAAGAGCCTTAGGAAAAGGATTTACTATGCCTTCTCTAAGTGAGTTTGCAACTGATCTCACAAAGGAGCAAGATAAATTGATTCAAATGGGCATTATTAAATCTTCCAAATCTCAAGCCTTGACTGCAAAACAAGGCACTAATAAGCAAAACAAGAAACAACAGAACCAAGGTGATAGAAAGAAAGATTCAAATAAATATTCATCTACTTCTAAAGTAGACTCTAAATTCTCTTCAAAAGAGGATTCATCTAAGAAGGAGAAGCTCACTTGTGCATATTGCAAGAAATCTAGGCATGATGAACATCAATGTTACTTAAAACAAATTGATGAGTTGAAGAATCTTTTAGCAAAGAACAACATCAATTTTCCTTCTCGAATGGTTGATTCAGCTTCTTCTTCTAATTCCAAAAATTTAGAATTTGATAAGGAAAAAGGCCATACTACAGGTGCAGGTAAATCAAAAGGTAAAGCTCTTTGTGCTTCTACAGGTCTTGGATCAAGGAGATGGCTCCTAGATTCTGGAGCGTCTCATCATATGGCTTCTACACAGTCTATGTTCTCTTCTTTTGAGCCTTGTGCTATGCCACCTATTATGATGGGAAATAATACATACATGGATTTAATTGGGAAAGGATTTGTTGATATTGGAGATGGTACTTTCAATGATGTTTTGTGTGTACCTCATCTTTCAAACAATCTTCTTTTCATCTATCAAATCACTCATGGTGGAATAGGGAAAACTGTTGAATTCACACCTGATTTAGTTATCATCAGAGACTTGGAGAGCAGAGAGATAATTGCTACTGGGGTGGTTGATCATGCATCTCAATTGTATACCTTTTTAGACTTTGCACCTGATGATGGTTCTAATCCTTTGGTTGTTGATCACACTCCTAGTGTGAGCTTTGATTTTGAGGAGAACTTTGGCTACTTGAACTTGGGTATTCTCACATGTGATCCAGTTCTTGAGCCTTGTATTCCTTCTCCTCCATTTACTATTGCATCTGAAGATACTTGCATTGCTACATTCATGGCTTCTTGTGATTCAGTGCAGCAAGATACACATTGTCTTCCAGACATAGCTACTTCAGATGACTACTTGACAGACATTGCAGGTTTGTTCATAGAGTCTCATATTTCAGACTTGGGAGACATTATTCATGACATCCATCTTCTCTTTGATGAAGTTGATTCTTCTTCAATTGTTATGGAGGAACCTTTGGATCCTTTTGTTCATTCTCCACATGATCATTCATCACATTTTGACATGAGTGAGGATACTTTTGAGCAACATTTGGAGGAGGCGCCTTTGTCTTCAAAGGAGATATCTTTGTCTTCAAATTTTGTTCTACATCCATCTCCACTAGGTTCTGGATTTTCATCTTCTACAGTGTGGCCTAGAACACTTGATTTGATGGTGACATCTTTCGACATCAACATGGAGACACTTGAGCAGAGTTTAGAGACTTCATACATTTTCATCATTCTTCCTTCATATTCCTTTCAGGAATGGGAAGACATTCTTCATACACCTTTGGTTTTGTTTCTTCCTAAGGGGAGGAACATTGTTCGACGATCGTGGACCATGTTCTACATTTAGCTTCGAGCTTCAACCATTGGAATAGTTGACTACTTTGGGGAAGGCTACATGGTCTTTCCTATCCTTTCTATTTTGGAGGGGACTTCTTCCTTGCATGGGATTCTTCTTGTGTTGGGAAACTTGTTTTCTTTTGGGGAGGAGTTTTGTCCCACTGGGTTTTCTCCTTTACTCCATTTGTGAGAGAGTATTTTGTACATGGGTACCTAACATGGCCTAGTAGCCGGGACCCATATTTGCATCTTTGCATTCTTTCATCCTTTCACCCACCTAAGCTATGCTTAAGAGGGGGTGTTAGTGTAGGTTTTTTTAATATTATTTTTCCTACACATTATTAAGCATACCTTAGGTTATAGGAGATGTGGTTCATGTGAGGACACGTGGCATAATCCATCGATTACATGTGTTGCTCCCACTCACACTTGGGTGGTTGAGTTTCACACCCTCTTTTGGCCTTATATGCCACCTCACAAAACCACTCATCTGTCTCTTTTTGAGTAGGTTATGCCACCTATTTGGCATTTTCCAAGTAGGCATAACTCCCACCTAATTTGGTTATTTGGGAGTTATTACCCCTCTTGGAATTATTTGCCCATATTCTACTATATATTCTGCACTCACCTCTCCCTCCTAACTAGTTCAGGTCTAGCTCCTATCTAGTCTAGATGAGTTCATATTAACTCAATCAATTCAAGGGAGAGTTGAGGCATATTGTATCATTTAGTGTGTGATATAACATCATTTTGTTATTGCACTATATTCCTGCATTCTATCTCTTGCTGCTCTCGTGTGGAAGGTTTATCTTGGTTTTGTAGGTGATCCTGGGTGCTCGAGTTCATCAATAACTCTTACAGTCCCATCAAATGTAGAAGGATGATCTTGCAAAAGGTCTCTCATATGTACAACTAAAATCATCTCTTGTTCTACAGTAACCTCCTTTCTCCTAGGAGACCTCTCCCTCTCCCTAACTATCAAGTGCCCACCCTACAGTCTCAGACAAAGATGACCAAGAATTTTCTCAAGTGATGCAACTGTGCACCCTCTAATCCTGGCTGGACCGGATTCTGATTTCCACCTCGTTGATTATTCTAGGAACTTTGTTGTTCCTCACAGTTAGACTCGTGGGAAATCTGAGGAGGAGAGTCTTGGCAATTAGCCCCATGGACACCACCATGACCTCTATTGTATCCTTTTTCACATTCCCAACCTCGATCCTATCTAGTAATTATCCTACTTAGACACCACCAAGGACAAGTGTGCTAAACGAGGCCAACAAGGGAAAACATAAACTTCAAAATCTATGCAGCTAATACAACTTAATGGAATCTTGTATATACCCAAAGCCCCCAGTGTTTGAAATTGTGCTCTAATACCACATGTAATTCCACCACCATGAAACCCTAGATGAATTTGCACTAACACCTAATAATGATTTTTTATTTTAAAAATAGCTTTAATTATCTAAGAAAATGAAATATTTAGCACCAATTTATCCTATGTCCTCTAAGGTCTATGAAAATGCTACTTAATTCCCATTATCAAATTTTAAGAGAAGGGGGATTCACTACTCATGAGTTCTCTTCACTTAGATATCCTCATAGGATGAACTTCCCTAGACTATCTCAAAGGACAACGGAGAGAGTTCTAGAACCAGAAAGAGTAGGTCACAAAGATTCTCCAAAAAAATTGACAAGTTCTCAGCCAAAGGATATCTACGCATAATGTAGATGATAGAATGGCGTACTAGCATACTCTAGGCACTCTAGCATCTTGTATGGAAAAGAGAGAGAGTTTATCATAGAAAATAGAAAAGTGGTTGCTCACAAGCCGATTGCAAAGAACTTCTAGAATGTAAATAAAATGATAGAAAGCGATAAAGATGAAAATGGAAGTGATAAAGATAAGGAGAAGAAGGGAAAGGAAATTCTTACAACTGTGTGAATGATGAGGCCTCTAGCTCATGGGTGTCTTCAATACCCACACACAAGAGAGACAAAGAGAGAGAGAGTTTTGGGGTTGTATAGGGGTTTTCCTCAGTCAAACCCCCATTTTGGTGTTCCCACCTCCACAAACAACCAGATAGATAGAGAGAAATGTCGCAAATGAAGTAAAGTACACGAAAGAACTATAAAATAGTTTTATTCTACTCAACCAAATAATAGAGGAGAGGATTGAAATCTTACCACCTCCGCCCAAAGTGATCAATTCTAATAGGGGAGAAAATGAGAGGAACTCAAGCCTCTAGTCTTATGGTGTTTCATTCCACACTTTCTCTACTGAAGTCACGGAGTGTTAATGTTGTTGTTGTGAAGTGAAAAGTGTTGAGTGATGGATGGAGAAGCTTCTTGGAGCTTGTGAAGAGCTGGAGAGTGAAGAGAGAGCTAGAAAGGATGGAGAGGTCCAAAGATCTAAGAGATGCAAAATGGAAGCAAGAATAGTGAATATGAAGGAAAGAGGGAAGAAAATGACCATATTTGGGTTGGTCAAATGAAGAGGGCATTAAAATTTGACTCCCAATGGGATGTGTAACACCTTTGCAGGCTCCAAACATGGGAATCTGTTAGGGATGTTAGCGCACTACGTAGACGTCTGTGCGTTAGGCAGGTGTCCTAGAAAAAAATGCCCCCACTGACATGTGAAACAGGCACCAAATGGAATGCAAGGAGTAGGCTTAAGTGGAATTAATCCTCTACTTTTTATTTTCTAAAGTGTTAAGGGTCAAAAGGGAATTTTTGTTATGGGTGCAAATTCATGCTAGTACATTTTTCCCCCACTTTAGCGAGCATGAGTACTGATGAGTGCTTCGGTAAAGTAGATTGAGGAAGTAGTAGAGTAAGAAAGACCTGCACAAGAGGCCAACATTAGAACATTTAAAGGATTCAAATCAGTAAAGTAGAAGAGACCTCAATGTAAAAGGTTTTCCCAACACTATGTGTTGTCCCTAAATTAAAAACACTAACACATAGAAGAATTTTGAGATGAAGGAAGAAAGGGCATATAATCAGGATGAAGAAGATCTAGATCTTTGATCTGGTATATACAAGAGTTTAAGAATGAAATATTGAAAAAATCCATCCCCGCTAAAGGAGGAAAACCCGTACCACCGAGTAAGAGTGATAAAAGCAATCCCCGCTCAAGGAGGAAAACCCATTCCACTAAGTAAGAGTGGTAATGGAAAAACCTACTTCAGAGTAGAGCTCGCATCACAGAGTAAAAGTGATAAACTAGAAACCCGCTTCAGAGTAGAGCCTGTATCACAAAGTAAAAGTGATAAAATCAAAACCCGCTTTAGAGTAGAGCCTATATCAGAGAGTAAAAGTGATAAAAGAAAAACCCGCTTTAGAGTAGAGCCCATATCATAGAATAAAAGTGATAACATAAAAACCCGCTTCAGAGTAGAGCCCGTATTATAGAGAAGATAGTCATGCAAACTATTGTTAAGCTGGAATAATTTCAAAGGGGTCACTCAAGAACCCTTCAAAAGAAAGGAGGGTCCATTCAAGGGACGTGCTGTTTGAAAAGTGAATCTAGTCGGGCTACCCCAAGCTAGAGACAAGAATGGGAAGAAGGTCTAGTTGGGCTGCCCCCAAACTAGACACAAATAAGTAAGAACAACCTAATTGGGCTGCCCCCTAGCTAGATGCAAATATAGGGAGTAGGTCTAGTCGGGCTGCCCCCAAGCTAGATGCCACATAATTCATTTGAGATAAAAAAATTCAAAGTGGTCCCTTGGGAACCCTTCAAAAGGAAGAGGGTCCACTCAAGGGACACTTCATTTGAAAGACATAGAGAGGAGAGAGAGAGGGTCCTTAAGAAGGGCACACATCTCCAAAAAAAGTAATCACTTCCCCCAACATACAAGGGAGAAGAACCATGCAAGATATTTAGAACATGCAGGATAGAGGAAAACCTCAATATCATCTATCATGTGAAGAAAAGGCTGGTGCATCAAAAAATAAATGAGTGATGACACCTGAATCATTAAGTTGTTGTATTTTATCCTTCAAGTCCTTACATTCACTAGTGGAATGGCTAGGCACTCGATGATATGTGCAGAAATAATGTTTTACCTTATCATGTGTATGAGATCTTTTATTTGTATGAGGAAGAGTAATTAAGTGGTATTTTAGAAGCCACAACAAAATACATTCTTGCTTAGACAAAGGATAAGTAGTAGGAAGAGAAACTTTCTCTTGTGGAGAAAAGCTTGACTGCTCACAAGAAGGAGAAGAATACACGAAGATAGAAGACAAAGGAGGATAAAGCAATCTATGAGAACAAGGTTGAGTGGACATCAAATCAACGTTCAACCATGGTTTCTGCTTAGATTGTTTATTGAAGCAACCAAGCCTAGATTATACTTGTGAGGTGCAAATTCTATAGGGACTTGAATGCCTTTTTGGTTAGACCCACAACCTTTAAGCTCATAGCCATACTTAGAGATGAGCCTAAAGCCAAAGCCATAATGTGTTTGTAAATCCCTGGAAAAAGGAAGATCTTCATAGAGAGAATTATTCCAATAAGGGGAACACACTCTTCTACGGGATCATCATCATCCTTCTTGATAGGACTGTCAGCATTATCCTCCTTAGTAGAAGTGTAATCATCTTCTTTAGAAGGAGGATCAATGCTAAGAACATTATAGTTCACATTCAAATTATCTCGTGATATAGAGGAATAACCATCCTCAATAAGGGGTGCAAATGATGTTTTCAGAAGGTATAAGTGGATCAGGTTGACTTTATATTCCTATATGAAGGAATCTGTAAAGTCTAAAGGACCCCAATCATCACCAATACATGAATTCCTTTGAGAAGAGGTAGAAGGAATAGACTTATTATTTCTCACTTCAGAAGGATCTTCTTTAGGGACATCCATCTCAAGAGTATCTCGTGTAGAAGATATTGTTGGAGTAAAAATCAACACATTGGAAGACACTAAAGGAATAAGAGTAGGCACAACTAAGGCATGACCAACAACTGCCATCTCACATAAGTGCTTAGAATTAGGGTGAGCCTTGAATGTGACTACTCGATTATTTTAAACAAACTTAATTTATTTATGTAAGGCAGATGAGACTACACCCATAATATGAATCCATGGTCTACTAAGAAGAAGGTATAAGGTAAATTCTCTGACATAACATATACAAGGGTAGGTATGGTAATGGGTCCCAACCCCAAAGGAAAGACTATTGTGCCTAAAGGTTTTTGATTGACATTATCAAACCCATGAATGTCAACAAAAGAAGCATTAATAGAAGATGGATCAATATTAATCCTAGGTAATAGATCAATACTATATATATTAAGCACCGAACCAGAATTAATGAGAGTATGTCTAATACCAATCTTATTAATATTAACTATAATCATTAAAAGATCTTCTTTCTTTTGTACCTCCGGAGGTGGGAGATCCTATGGATAAAACATAATATTTGACGAATCTGCATGAATATACACCATCAACACATCAACTTTTTTTGGCCTAGCAGAAGAAGGAAAGAGGATATTTTGCAAGGCTTCTTGAAGCATACCTTGATAAACCAGAGTAGACTAAAGCAAGTCCCATAGTGAGATCTTTTGCTAGAGTAACTTGGATTTTCTTGACAAGATCATAATCACTAGTTGCTTTAGTCATAGGTTCAGGTGCTTGGGGAGGTCTTAGTTGTCTGTTCATTCTAGCATCATGGGTACAGGTTACTTCTCTATAAGAGGGAGCCTCAAAAAGATCAAGGTAATCACTATTAAATGGGACACCATCAATAGAACAAACTCGCTTAGGAGAAGGACTAGCTGAAGTCACGTAAAGGACCAATCTCTTAGGCCTTTGAGGGGTAGCAAGGATAAATTACATCTACAAAACTATCATAGCTAGTATAAAAATTATTTGAATACATATTCTCAACATTGATCCAAACAAGATCGAATGTGGAAGGAGATTCATCATGCACCAATGTGTCATCTCTAGAGGAGAGTGCATTAGAATAGATAAGAAATTCATTATTCACAAATGCATCATCTCTACAAGAGAGTTAATTGGAAGGAGTATAAGATTAATCATTCACAAATGTATCATCTCTAAAGGAGAGTGCATTAGAATGAAGAGAAGGCAAAGTAACATTTAGAAAGGTATCAATGATTTCATCTTCTTGCATCAAGATATCCTCTCAAGGAGGACTCTCATGAGAAGGATCAACAATACAAAGTGACATGGAAAAAGCCAAGTCACCATCACATGCATCACATGCATGAAATTTAATATAATCAAAATTTTCAATAAAATTAGATGCAAAACTAATAAAATAAGATATTAAATTCATTATGGTTTTTTCGGTATTTTCTATGTTTTAGTAATTTGCATTTTTAGAGGTCTTTGGAGAAAAATTGGAGGTTTGGACTTGCATTGGATCCCTAAAAATTGACTATCAAAGGCACTAGTGTTTTAGGGATTGAACTAGTTCTCTAGAAGACCTTTCCAATGGTACAAAAATTTTTGAATTTCAAGCATCGATTCAAAAGTTATGACCCCACCAAGTAGGGGTAAATAAGTTCCTAGTTTTTGAAGAACATTTTTCTTCACGTCAAGTTCACCAAAATGTAAGAGAAGGGGGATTCACTACTCATGAGTTCTCTTCACTCAGAGAGCCTCATGGGATGAACTACCCTAAACTACCTCAAAGGACAACAAAGAGAGTTCTAGAACCAGAAAGAATAGGTCATAGAGATTCTCCAAAAAAATTGATAAGTTCTCGGCCAAAGGACGTCAGTGCATAATGTAGATGACAACACAATGCAATGGTGTCATCAAGGCATGCTAGAATCTTGTAAGGAGTAGAGAGCGATTTTATCATAGAAAAAAAAGTGGCTACTCGCATGTTGATCTCTAAGAACTTCTAGAATGTAAAGAAAATGACAAAAAGGGATAAAGCTGAAAATGAAAGTGAAAGACAAGGAGAAGAAGGGGACAAAAATTCTTACAACCATGCAAATGATGAGGCCTCCATCTTATGGACATCTTCAATACCTGCACACAAGAGAGAGAAAAAGTGTTGGGACTGTATAGGGGTTTTCCTCAATCAAACCTCCATTTTGGTGTTCCCACCTCCACAGAAAGCCAGACAAATATAGAGAAATGTAGGAAATGAAGTAAAGTACACAAAAGAACTAAAAAAAATTGTTATGCTACTCAACCAAATAATAGAGGAGAGGAGTGAAATCCTACCACCTCTGGCCAAAGTGCTCAAGGATAATAGGGGAGAAAATGAGATGAACTCAAGCCTCTGTTTTCATGGTGTTTTGTTCCACACTTGCTCTACTGAAGTCATGGAGTGTTGATGTTGTTGATGTGAAGTGTAAAGTGTTGAGTGATGGATGGAGAAGCTTCTTGGAGCTTGTGAAGAGCTGGAGAGTGAAGTGAGAGCTAGAAAGGATGGAGAGGTCCAAAGATCTAAGAGATGCAAAATGAATCAGGAATAGTGAATATAAAGGAAAGAGGGAAGACAACGGCCATATTCGGGTCAGTCGGCTGAAGAGGGCATTACAAGTCGACTCCCAATGGGATGTGTAATGCCTTTGTAGGATCCAGATGTGAGAATCTGTTAAGGACGTTAGTGCATCATGCAAACATTTATGTGTTGTGCACACATCCTAGACAGAAATTCCCCCATCGACACGCAAACAAGGCACCAAGTTGAATTAAACCTCTGCTTTTGATTTTCTAAAGTATTAAGGGTCAAAATGGAATTTGCGTTAGGGGTGCAAATTCATTTTGATTCACAAATTTAGCAAGTTTTGTAAATCATTACATTGATAAACTCTAACATAATTTTGGAAATACAACTAATCATCACATCTAATCAAGCAATCAATATTATACTTCCACAACATTTACTCAATAGAGATCATCTAAATCATTTCAATTAATTACATTCAAAATAACAACTATTTCAAGACCAATACATAATAGATTTCAACCTTTGTTTACATCATTACATTTATACATCTAAATATCAATAACTCCACATATACAAGTGAGGAGTTTAAATCAAGTAAGATACATAATATATCAAGTTATGATAGAATACAAGAACAAGAGTAGAAATCCACTTGAGCTAGTGCAATGTAGTATGATTCGAATCAGGTTAATTCACCACAAACATGAACAAGGAGAGGGAACCCAATGGAGAACAATACACTTTCCACCCAGCTATGTGGAACCCAAAGGTCCACCCCTCATGTTACAAGATAGCAAATCTGCCACCATCAAAATCAGGCAAAAGACAAAAGACAACACAAGACCAACATGACATCACTGAATAAGTATAGCTCAACACCAAACAACAAAAACATAACTTCTAGAGGCACAAATTCATCTAAGGGAATACCAGGTTGTTGTAGGAGGAGTGTCATCACATAGTTTGTTATGGTTTACCCTGGTGTAAACTCCCTAGGCTATCGGTCCCCCATCCTAGGTTACCCTAGCCACCTCTACCGACTGCCAAACCCCTATATAAATACATGTGGGATCAAGATACCTTACAAGAGGTAAAGGCAATTGATCTTTGCATTCTAGGCCTTCTCAACTCATCTTAAGCCAAAACAAGCACTTGATCCATGAGTGAGGCATTCACTTATCTTGATTAGTGTGATTACTACCCAACCCCCTAGTTCATTTAGGCTATGACTTAATTAAAAAACTCCCACATGGGTTAGCTAGGCACCACTTCATGTGCTAGACCCCATTGAATGCCACTCCCCTACTAACCACTAGGAGACTCAACAAAAAAAGAAGGGAAAATCCAACTTATACAATTACAAAATATCATTCACCTAACAACATGGAAAGGTATAACCCTTCTCGTACACAAGCTCCAAAATTTTGACCACATAGGTGAACATACTATGCTAGGCTAAAGAAAATCACATATGTGATCAATGCAAAACAAACCATCACCAAGGTGTAACAAAATTTCATCAAGAAAAGAATTCCCCCTCCCCCCCCTAAGTCTCTAGAAGACTCCCAAAAGTCACTCCACAAGATGACTTACACACTAGAACAACAACCACATTCATTACTTTCTACTTAATTCATACATTACTCCATTTAAATAATTAATCATCGAATACAAAATTATACTAATAATGCAACCATTTCCTCTTTCCTATTTTTCTTCTTAGGCAAGGAATAATCATTTGACCATGAAGACTAATCTTCCATTTAATTAATTTACTAAAATATCAACCCTTCTATATCTAAAACCTTCTAAGATATCCATATTGTCTATCATAACAATTCAATAATAAGATAACAGTTTCGAATACAATCTCCCTGTTTTTCCACACTCAAGCATGTATATATATATATTTGAACACTATTAAACAAAAATCCATATCAAATTACAATTTACATATTTAAGTCATTACACAAACTCTATACATAAATCTATTTATATGTATATATATAGACATATATATATAAATATGTTTATATATATATTTATATATGCATAAATTATAATATGATGTCATTTATATGTGAAATCAATACAATCAAACACCACAATATCTACAGAGCGCGGAAAGACTACCATTTATGTTTACTGTGAAAAAAATGAATCACATTTAATAATATATGTCCACTATGCTTTTATGTATTTTCAGCATACAATGACCCCTTATTTGGTCGATTTCTCTATTTATTTTTTAAACATGCAGATTTCTATTAACTACAAGTTCAACCAAAGAGAGATTGACTACAGGTGTCTATCAAATGGTAAGCCATCAGATAAATAATATTTTAAATCGGTTTGAGTGCATGCAATAAACATAGGATAGTTTATATTTGTTAATGAAGAGTTTTGGAATGAAGAGAGGGGCGGTGACAAGACTGTTGCAAATATGGTTGCCATTGCACAAAAATATCAACCTATTAATGCCCAATATAACTGCTAGATTTATACAAGATCCAAGATCCATAGGATGCGGTTAAACCATGTCATAAAGCCCGAGCACCACACTAGTCCACATCGAGGAGACCAAGGGTGACACCTTGCAACAATCCCCCCAATGCAAGTGAGGGGTTCAAACTTGTGACCTCAACTTTGATACCAATTGTTAAATATCTAATATATTGAGAGGGGGGTGAATCAGTATATTCTTAAACTTATTGAACAAATATCATCCAATCAATCCAAAGCATGTGATAATTAAGATAATAAGAATCATCAACAGAGCATGAAGCACATAACACAAGAGACACCATAATTTTTTATGTGGAAAAACCAGAATGGGAAAAACCACTATGAGGATTAACTCATGATATAGTATAACCGGTTATAAGATATTACAAAAGGGTGTCTCACTACCAAGACTCATTGTCCAAAGTGGGAGACTCACTACCTACTAAAATGAAGTAAGAAAATGGCTAACCACCAAAATTTAATTGATGGAAGTACACCTCAAGTGAAAATTCAGTTCCTTTGTAGTTCAAGAAAATTCACATGCCAGTAGATCACACTTCACCCTTTTCACTTCCACATATAATCTTCTAGTATTCGCTCAACACCACACACACTCTCCTATCTTCAAAAAAATCTTCTAGATAAATCTGATTATCCAAAGATAACAATCAGGTTGGCTTCATAAGTCTTCTTAATCAATAATCCAAACGTGTGGAATGCTACAACTTGTCAACATGGATTACACAAACCAAATTTAATCCATTGTATCTTCAACCACTTGATAGGTCGGCCAATAATAGACCTAATAGCAAAATTGTAAACAAAAAAATGATACCAGTGACAACCATGAGAAACTATACGCATGAGTTCTCGTCCATGTATGCATTTCTCTATCACAGACCATTTCCCAAAAATTGTAGTAGCTATTTACCAAAGAGGATTCTAGAGAAAAATACCAAAGGTTGATCTTGTATTACCGGTTCAGAGTTAATGTGACTTTGAGTCTTGCAGTTGCAACTCATATACAATGGTGACATCAATGACAAAAAAACTATTAACAAGTGATACAATCTTCTTAATTCTTCTAGAAATATCCCCCTTTTTCATTGATGGAAACATGTGCCAAAAAGAATGTACATAATATATTCTATTTTTCTTTCCTCTTCTCCCTCTTTGACATCAAGGACAAAGGTCAAACAAAAAAAACATGAAAGTCAAAAATTTACAAACACATAGAATCAAAATTTTGAACTCCCCCTAAGGATTCATCTCAAGAAATGTAAAAATAAAATAAAATATTACTTGTAGGAGGAAGCACTTTGCAATTCCTAAAGAATGCCTTACCAGGCCACTTTTCCATTTTACCAACTCTACTTCCTAGATACCAGATTTTTTTCAAAGATTCTAAAGCAATCAAATTTTCTTTAGCTTCATCTGGAGTATCCGGAGTCAGATTGATCTTATCCAAGTTTTTATAATTAGCCAATGCATTGGCTATTAGGGCATACTCTATCCTCACGTTATCACCAAGCAAGACAAACTTTCTGATTATCTCTTCCTTCTACTTCTGTAACATAAAGAAATTTTCTTTGTGCGTAGAATAACATTCCAAGTTGATTTGTCTTTGTCCATAGATACATTATAGGTGATGGAGATAGCAGTCATTTTGGACTCAATGGAGTCCACGATATCTTTTATTCTTTGTGTTTCATCAAGCCACCTTATACATATGAAAACAAATAATTAGCTTCATATTCACAAGCCTTCATAGCTTCAAGGCTCTTCTCTTCATTGGTATGTGCCAAGGCACATTTTTCATGAAGGATCAATAGCATTTTCTCATTCAATTTCCTATTATTCTTTTTCTTTAGAGATGGTCATGGGTTTTAATTCCTCGCTTGTGCTAGGCAGGGATTATTGCAAGTTGCATGCTCTTGGTCTCCTTGGTTGTTCATCACGGTGCTTGGGATTCGTTATATGGTTTAACCACCTCTTGTGGATCTTAACTCTGTCTTGTATCGGGCATTGATAGGTCGATATTTTGGTGCAACGAGAAGGCCAACAATAATTTTTGCAAGGTGTGACCCTTGGTCTCCTTTTCTTATGGTAGGCATAGTACAACATGATTCTTGGGCTTTGTGACATGGTTTAACCACCTCCTATGGATCTTGATCTATGCAAAAATTGATATTAGAGCCGAGGTCACATGTTCAAACCTTGCACTTGTGATGGGGGGGATTGTTGCAAGGTGTGACCCTTTGTCTCCTCTTCTTGTGGTAGGTGTAGTTTAGTGTGACACTTGGGCTTCGTGACATGGTTTAACCACCTCATGTGGATCTTGATCTATGAAAAAATTGGAAAATATAGATATCCTTAATCAATAACCTAAAATTGAACTTGAAAAAATAAACACAAAGTATTTCTAGGAAGATTATGAGAAGATTATTGCTTAGAGGTTTAAAGATAGCAATTATAATTGAGAGATGATGCTCGCGTACCTAATAATTTCTATAGAATTTAGTTATAGTGGAAGGATAATTCTACCACAACAATAGTCATTTAATTTCCAAACAAAATATACTAGTAGCCACTATCAAGAATGTTACAAGCCAATAAGATGGAGGGAATTCTTATAAAAGGATAATTTGCAATGTTCTAGGTATCGAATTTAATGCCAACTCCATTCCAACATTGAAACTCCCTAGCAGTATTTATGTTAAGGAAATTTTCTTTAGATCAAAGGATTCAAAGCACATCAACCATGTGGTATAAATGATCAAATCATGCAGTCGATCTGTAGCAATGAAAGAGTCTAAAAAAGGTAGAGAGAGCTGCACTAGTGACTCAAGAGAAACTTTAGCTTTCAAAAAAAAATCCAAACGTACATGTACCAGGTGAACTAATATTGGGACAAGCTTGACGACTAAGATCATCCACCTCACGAAGATTATTGCGTCGGTAATTTAATAGTGTGTTTTGATCATTTCCATTCCAATTCAAATCTCAATAGATAGAAAGATATAAAGCAATGAAAGAGTGAAAACGAGACATCAAAACAAAGAACTTATTTCAAACACTACCCAAAGTAGATGCAGTGAACGATTCACTAAAATAGTGAACCCACAAGAAGAAAATAATTTGTGTAAACGTTGAAATAGAAATCTAGGCTTCCAAAACTAAGGATATCACGGATGGAAGAGATTTACAACATAAATTAAAGGCCTCAAGTACTTATTCAAACATAAACATAAACATACACTTTCTAATAAAAGAAAGAGCACTAAATAACTTGCAATACAACACATAATCAAACCAAAGATAGTTAGTCCCAAAGATGAAAATAGAGAAATAAATCAACCCAAATGAAATTGCATAGGCGAATACCGAATGGGGTTAAGATGATCACAAAATACGTCACATGTAAAATGATAGGCTACTGAATATGCACAAAATGTTTGTAGACAAGGGTTAAAAATATTTATTAGGGAATACTGGTTAATTATTCACTCATAAACTACTAACAATATTTTTTTTTCTTCAAACACAGTTACTCTATTTACATTTTCTACAGAGCTAGAATTGAGGAAAGTGATAAAACCTTATTACACACAATGACATGGTTTTGGTTTTGATGTTGAACTCCAATTTTCTGAGTTGTATCCCAACCACTTCAAAGCTCCCCAAAATCTTTGCAAAATCCCCCAAAAACAAGAAGATGAGCTTCCAAGAATCAAGAAAACCATCCACGGGAAGCAACAATATTAGTTATTTCAAGAACCATTCTCGACAAATAAATATTTTATTCCTTTTTTAAAATCTTTTCAAAAAGGTCCCAAATCCACAATTAACTAATTAATTTATCCTTTTACTCCCATAACTACCATCCACTTCCTAAATAAATAATTTATATAATTTCCTTTTATTAGTTTATTTTATTTAATTTAACACTATAGTTTCACTTGTAAATATTTACTAATTTATCTAATCTTTTCCTTTAAATTTGATTTGTTTAATAACACAATTTAATATATTTATTCTAATACTTCATTTAAATCATAAATTTTAGTTTATTAAAATCAAATAAATATTTTAATTATATTTATTTAATCTATTCTTCAATTATATAAAATATTATATTAAATTATTCTAAATAATTTTATTTTAGGTGCCCCAAGGTCTTTTAAATCCTATGTGATCTATTTAAATGAAATAATTAAGCAAGGAACACTCACGAACATCATCAAGAACACATGAAATGCAAAGGGGCATTAAATTGCATCAAGGTGACTCCCCACATAACCCTATCAAAAAAGAATTATAAATCCAAATGGATAGTTCCATCATCCTTAGAAGGCTCGGGAAATGAAAATACCTTTCATTTTGTAAATTTTAGTAAAATCCTATTGTTTCAATTTTTTGGTCACAATGCACATTCTATCGAAAAGTTGTAAAAAATAAAAAAATAGTACAGGGTCAATCTTCTCTCTGTTAATATACTCAAAGGGTATATATTTATAATAAATCTTGGCCAATTTGGCCTATTACATGTATTGTGGCCTATTACGACTTAGTTGTAGGATTCAATTGGTTTTTACAAGAAAGTTTGTGGCTTCTTGGCCTACTTTCCAATTTTGTGGCATTTTTTGTCACTAGTATTTGTAGTTTGTGTGCAAGTGATTTTTATTATAGCAACCTCTCTATCCACTTTGGTGGGTTTCAAGAAACTGTAGTTGTTCTCTGTTGTGGAATTCCAACTTTCATGCCTCTATAAAGAGGCCTTACGCATGAGGGATAATTTTAACTATAATAGGGAGAATCTATCCAATGTGTTAGGAATGGCTAGAGATGGCTCCTTAATTTTGTATAACTTTTTAAGTCGGATCTTAATGAGATAAACCTAACCAATGTTAAAGTTCTCTCTATGGTCAACAATGTTGGGGTTTCCCCTATTCCCAAGGAGTCTTTTGTTTAGGATCAAGTGAACCAGTTGGTTGACACTCTAAAGATTGTGATTGATGAAATATTGAAGCTGAAAAGAGAATTTGAATTTAGAATATCGGTCTTGGAAGAAAAAATGGATAGATCTTACCAAAACCTAGAAAATATGATCAATGTTAGTAAGAATACTATCTATATTGAAGTTGAGGATCTATAATTTATCAATGAGAAAGCTAGGTAGTGGATTGGAGATTTAGTCTAAACAAAGATAGTAGTGGCATGATGGATCTCCCTAGTACTCTAAAATATGGGATCATTGAGAAGGGTCCATGTAATCATACTAACAATAAAACCAAGAATATGGAGGTCCCTACAAAGAAGGTAGCTAAGGTCATGGATATGCATCAAAATATTATAGGTAGTGATTTGGAAGCTGCTAATATTTTGAAAAATTTATAGTTGGTTGTTGGTTCTATCCTTCTTTATTTCTTGTTTTTTTTCTATTTTTTTTTGTTTATGAGTGGTTTCTCTATCTTTTTTTTTATATCTTGTAAAGTAGTGGTCTTTTTTGTAAATGGTTTTGGGGTCACTTCAAAACTGCTTTACCTATAATAAAAAAACAAGGCCTCATGCAAGCTCATTTTTATTTTTTTATTTACAAAGGTGAGAGAGGTCAAATTGCATTCATCAATAGGTAGGATAAATTCACACCAAGCCTCTCTCACACCTCTACACACCCTCTATTTGTATCACCTCACATTGTAGATAAAATTCTAAAGATACCTATTACAAGTTGCCTCCTCTCCAACAAAATTTAATTGCCACACCACACATTGTTGATTAACAATATCAGATTATCATTTTGTGTAGGTTGAAATCCCACACTATGGAGAAAATGGATGCACAATACCTTTGAAAATAATTAACACCTTTAATTCTACTACACACCTCCACTTTCTCTAATTATATGTAGAGGTTGATTTGCATTATCCATTTTCTATTCGTAAAGGATTTATATTTTGCATATATATTTTTTATCATAACTACTTGTGTGAAAAAGGTGATCAGTTATGCGACGTCGTGGCTATGTTGCCAAAAATCTCTGCGTGCAAAGGTGATTGGTAGTCTACACTACGGAATTTGAAGTCCCCACAAACTCCACATGTTTCATGCCTTCCTTTTACATGCATTTTTTTTTAAACCTTCAACTTTGACTAGCATGCCACTCCACTCACACATCCTCTCCTCCACATTATAAATTGGTGGTTGGGGGATCTAAGTAGTTAAAACATTTGTATGAATTATTATTTGTATTGCTCTTCATAGGTGTCTAGTAGTCCACTCTTAAATGAGTCTTATTATTTTGGAAGAAATATTTGCATGCTACACCCCCTATTCTCTAAGGCATCTACATCTCTCCCACATGGCTTCAATTGGTTTAATTTTTGACTTGGTTTATAAAAAAAAAAAATTATGACATTGTATGCTACATTTTTGTCAATCTATTAGCATTTTTTTTATAAATGTCAAGTTCATGTTAAAATTTGGTAAAATAGGCCTTTTTCATTTTTACATAAATTTCAAATAGGGATTCATATTTTTGACTATGAATAATCATCAGAAATATCTTTATGTTCTAGACAAAGTAGCATCAAGACACTTCAGAAATTTGTGTTGTCTAATTGTAAATTTTAACCTCTGAAGTAAACATTGTAAGAAATTTTTGGTGGGGCATAAATTTCACCCCATTTATCAAAATTTTGTAAGCTTTTTTTATTTCTATCATAATTTCACAAGGAATCTATTTTTTCTTATAAAATTACGATCTAGGGTGTCATTATTTTCACAAAATTATAAAAATATTCATGAGTTATAAATGAAATATTTTGGCCTCCGATCTTCAAAGCTTGTAATTTTTTCTTGAAAATTTTTCTAGGGGATTACAATCAACACTAATATTAATTGGGGGGCCTCTTTGCATCAAAGGGGGCAATCTAGGTATTTCTATTTTTAGTTTTTTGGTTCATGTGATAATGTCTCTCACATTAAATCCCTTACATTTGAATATTATTTGTAATCCTCCTAATAAATAGAAAATAAAATATGGATATTATCAAAAGAAAAGGAATACGATAGAAGAATTTTAATTTCGTCAAACTGAGGAACTCAAGAAAATTATTCATAGTCATGCTATTACCTTACCTAGTACTCTAGTTCCAACACATGTAGAAACATCATCCAGTATCACTTAGACATCTTGTGAGACAATATCATTTGGGGATGAACAATGTAGTACGATGACTTGCATTGATACTAATGAGATCCAATCACATTCCATTTTATGCCATATTTTATAATTTTCAAATGCCTTCATAACCCTTTTTATATTCCATTTCCACACCATATTATATCATATTACCACCTTTATGTTGCATTTGATTAAATATATATAAGTAATATTAAAAAAAAAATTTAGATAAAATATGTGAATAATAAATATTAGATTGCATTCACTAATAATTACTACCATTATGTTAAAAAATAAATAAACACTTTTCACTATATTTGATAAGATATATTTTAATCTTTTGTTATAAAGAATTATTATATTGTAATGGCCATAAACTAAACGTAATATTTGTTGGCCATATACACATTTTATGCTCCCTATTATTGTGGACATGAGACAACAAATAAATGTTCATATTATTTTGTTAAAACCAATTTGATATATTGGCTATTTTGTTACCAAACAAACCTCGCAAGTTAATAATTTCTTAGTAATGCGATTCTCTCCATGATTCTCTCATTTGAGATCTAATTTTGTGGAGAGATTATAGGGAAGAATTATGTAAATTAGTAAATGCATAATTTATTATAAATACATAATAAAAGACATGAGAGGAGAGATGTAACATTTTTTAGAAAAGAAATAATACAACTATTTTGATGTCTTAAAGATTTTACAACAATTTATTTTTTCACCCCATGGGAGGAGAGGAGGGACCCCTCTCTTGAAATGGTGGTGATGTTAAATTTTATGTTATGTATTTTATTTAGTATTGTGGTTTCTTTTATCTATTAAAGTGTGAGTGATTTTGTGATTACATGTTTTTAGTTTGGTTTTAAATTATTTATTTCATAGGACTGTAGTTGCAAAAATCTATATGGTTTTGGAGGACTGCAATTCCTGTTGCCAAAATTTTCTCAACACAAATTGCTACAAATTTAGGAGTTCTTCAGTCTCAAAAAATATTAGCAGTGTTGAATCATAATTAAGTTAAATATGATATACCTTACATATGTTAAAAGGATTCATTTAAGTTATTGAATTAAGTTATTTGGTGGTTTCAAAGATTTGTTTTAGGAGCACAATCTAAGAATGTTTTTAATTTTATTCTTTTAAAGCATTTAGATTTGATTTGTATTCTCATAGAATGCATTTCATCCCCACCTAGCTTGATGATTTCAACGCTTTGGTACATAGCCACAACACCTTTCATGAGCTTACAATCCCTGGATTGACATTTAGGAACAAACTAAGGAAGTCAATATGAAATTCCCAAAGATTGATTCAATTATATTAAATGAATTTGATAAAATTTAAAAGATATTTTATGCCCAATATTGATCCACAGTTTTGTCCAAATTTTTTGGTTTCGTTACCAAGGAGAGGTGTTAAAGGCCTGAAAATGTAATTAGTTGACTTAGGACCAATGTTCCATGGTGAAAATCTTGACAATTTTCAACCTGGCCTAGGTAATTAACCTTAGTTTTATCTATTATAGATCATATAGATGCATGGTTTGAGTTTGTAGGTAGATATTAGAAGATAAAATAATTTATATTCACACAAGTTCTTGTGAGTTAATTGATAGGTAAATAAGTAATTTGAAGAAACATGACAAAAAAACAATTAAAATGTTGCATTTTCAAGGTAGTTCAACACATCAATTTTAAATTTAAAAACCAAAGAATATTTTGGTGGGGAAATCATGTTGACACAAAGTGATATATCCCCTCTACCTAAAGAATGCAACTTAGCTTATCATGATCTCCCATTACCATTGTCACACACATCTACATATATTATTCCTATAACGGAGAAAGAACAAATAATTGATGAATTTTTAGAGGGACAATCAATTTTTGAAAATGAATCCATAGATGAAGATTTGACCATTTGTTGTTCTATTTGTTGCAAGGAAGAAGATAAGTGCACATTCCAAGTTTTTCAAGAGGACATGGTGAAGGAGATCCAAGATCTACATGATCCTCAACAAAACAAAGGTGAAAGTGAGAATGTCCTCTTTGTAACTATATAGGAGTGAATTTGCACCCCTTAGGAAAATTCCCCGTTTACCCTTCTTCACTTTAGAAAACCAAATTCAGAGGCTAAATTTCACCTAAGCTCATTGCCTTTGTTACACTTGGCATCTGTTTTGTGCATCGATAGAGGAATAACTGTCAGGGACAACTATGTGGTGGGTAGATGTCTACATGGCTCACTTACGTCCCTGATAAATTATTTTGTCTGGAGCTTGCAGTGGCGTTACACTTTCGATTGGAAGTCAAATTGTAATTCCCTCTTCGGCCAACCAACCCGAATATGGTTGTTTCCTTCATCTCCTTATTCAAATTCACCTCTTTTGGATCCATTTGGATCACTTCATATTATTTCTACAATCTCTTCACAAGATGTAAGAAACTTCTTCACCCTCTCTTGAATCTCCAAACACTTTACACTCCATAGCAGCAACATCAACACTCCATCAATAGAGCAAGTATAGGAAAATTCCATGGCAACAGAGGATTGAGTTCCTCTCATTTTTCTCCCCCACTAGCCTTGAGCGCTTTGGGAAGAGGTGGTAATCTTCTCACTCATATTCTTTATTACTTGGTTGAGTTAGCACAATACTATTTTATAGTGCTTTAGTGCTCTTTACTTCATTTCCTACTTTTCTCTCTATCTATTTGGTTGTCTGTGGAGGTGGGAACACCAAAATGGGGGTTTGACTAAGAAAAACCCCTATATAGCCCCAAAAAAAATTCTCTCTCTTGTGTGCAATTATTGAAGATACTCATGTGTTGGAGGCTTCATCACTTGTGCAGTTGTAATTATTTCCTTTCTAGTTCTTCTTCTCTTAATCTTTATCACTTGTACTTCTTTAATTCAATGTCGTTGTACTCTACTACCTTCCCACATTTTGGAAGTTCTTAGTAATCAAATTTCTAGTCGTCATTTAGCCATTCTCTATGATAAAATCACTTTTTGGTATGTATGAGTCACCAACCCACCTCTGGGATGCCAGCGCACCACATTGGCATATGTATTCCACGTTCTCATCCTTTGGCTAAGAGCTTGTAGGTTTGTCCAAAAAATTTCTATGACCTATTCTTCCTAATTCTAGAGCTCTCATCGTTGTTCCTTGAGGTAGTTTAGGGAATTTCGCCTCATGAGGCTCTCTAAGTGAAGAGAACTCATGAGTAGTGAATACCCCTTTCTCTATATTTTGGTGAACCTCATGTGAAGCAAGTATTTTTCAAAAAAATAGGAATTTATTTACCCCTACTTGGTGGGGTCATAACTTTTGACTCGGTGCTCGGAATTCAAAACCATTTGCACTATTGGAAGGGTCTCCTAGAGAACTAGTTCAGTCCCTAAAATAATAGTGCCTTCAGTAGTCAAATTTTAGGGATCGACGCAAGTACCAACCTCAAATTCTGCTTCAAAGACCTCTGAAAATAAAAATTACTAGAACATGGAAAATATCAAAAAAATTGTAATGAATTTTATATCTTCTTTTATTATTTTAGTATCTAACTTTTTTCAAAATGTTAATGATATTCCATTTCATGCATGTGATGGTGACTTGGCTTTACCCATGTCACTCGGTATCTTTGATCCTTCTCACAAGATTCCTCTTGCTTTAGAGGATATGTTGTTGCAAGATGATGAAATCATTGATACATTTCTTAATATTACTCTACCTTCTATTCATTCCAATGCACTCTCTTCTAAATATGATGCATTTGTGAATGATGAACCTTCTACTCCTTCCAATGCACTCTCTTCTAGAGATGTTGTATTTATGAATGATGAATCTCTTATCTATTACAATACACTCTCCTCTAGAGATGATACATTGAAACATGATGAATCTCCCTCCACATTTGATCCTACTTGGATTGATGTTGTGAATATGTATTCAAATAATATTTCTACTAGTTGTGATGATTATGTAAATGTAATTTATGTCTCTGTTGCCCCTCAAAGGCCTAAGAGGCAAATTATTTAATTGACTCTGGCTAGTCCCTCTCCTAAGAGGGTTTGTTCTACTAATGGTGTTCCATTTGATAGTAACTGTCCTAACATTCCTATGGCTCCCTCTTACAGAGTAGTAACCCATACTTATGAGAATATAATGAATATACAACCAAATTTTCCTTCAGCTCCTAAACCTATGACTAAAGCACTTAGTGATCATGATCTTGTCGAGCAACCTTGGGTTACTTCGGCTAAGATCTCACTATGGGACTTGCTTTAGTTTTTTTTGGTTTATCAAGGTATGCTTCAAGAAGCCTTGCAAAAGATCCTCTTTCCTTCTTCCACTAGGCCAAAAAAAGCTCATGCGTTGATATCTCATATTTGTGCAGATTCACCAAATATTGCATTCTATCCCTAGGAACTCCCACCTTTAGAAGTACAGAAGAAAGTAGACCCTTTAATGATTATAGTGAACATTAATAAATTTAGCATTATACGTACTCTCATTGAAACTGGTTTAGTGCTCAATGTATGTAGAATTGATCTATTGCTTAACATTAATGTTGATTCATCTTCTCTTAATGCTTCTTCTATTGTTATTCGTGGGTGTGATAATGTTGAGTGGAAATCTCTAGGTACATTAGTATTACCTTTATAGCTTGGACCTATTATTATACCCACTCTAGTATATGTTATGTCAAAGAAATTAACTTATAACCTTCTTTTTGGTAGACTGTGGATTCATGCTATGGGTGTAGTCCTATCTACCTTGCATAAATATTTTAAGTTCATTGCTAACAATAAAGTAGTCACAATTAAGGTTGACCTTGATGTTATGCACTTATGTGAAATGGAAGTTGCTGGTCAAGATTCAATTGCGCCTACTCTTATTCCTTCAGTGTCTTCCAATGTGTCGATGTTTACTCTAGCCGTACCTACTACAAAGGATACTCTTGAGATAGATGTCCCTGAAGAAGATCCTTATAAAGCAAGAAATATTAAGTCTACTCTTACCTCTTCCCAAGAGAATGCATGTCTTGGTGATGACTGAAGTTCTTTAGAATTTATAGAATCCTTAATTGGAGAATTTAAAGTTGACACCCGCTATCACATATGGTTATTCTTTTGTATCGCAGGATAGTGTGAATGTAAATGTAAATGTTCTTGGTGTTGATCCTCCTGAGGAAGATGATCACACTTATGTTAAGGAGGTGAACATTAGTGGTCCTATCAAGAAGGTTGATGGTGATCCCATAGAAGAGTGTGACCCCCTTGCTAGAATAACGCCCTTTATGGAGATCCTCCTCCATTTTCTTCTATATTTGTACCTTCTTCTTGTGAGATTCAAACCTTTCTCCACAAGAGAAAGGGTTACTTCTTGTTGCTCATTATTTTCCTGAGAAAGAGCATATTTTTTTGTGTCTTTTAAAATATTGCTTAATTACTCTTCCTCCTCCTAAGAGATCTAACAAACATGATAAAGAAAAAAATTATTTCTATACATACCATCGAGTTTCTTTCCATTCCACTAGTGAATGTAAGGCCTTGAAGTATGAAATAAAACAATTTCATGATATAGGTCACATCAATCATTTGTTTTATGATGCACTTGCCTCTTCTTCAAATGACAGGTGATATCGAGGTCTTCCTCTATCCCGCATGTCCTAAATATCTTGCATGGTTCTCCTCTCCTATTTGTTGGAGGAAATGATAACTCATTATGAAGATGTTCATCCTTATTAAGGATCCCTTATCTTTTATATGCCTTTAAAATGAAGTGTTCCTTGAGTGGACCCCCTTTTTGGAAGCTTCTATCTTGAATGGGTTCTTTCGTGTCTAGCTTGGGGGGAGCTTGACTAGACCTGTTTCGTACATTCATGTCTAGCTTATGGGAAACTTGACTAGACCTATCTTTTATGTGTATGTCTTGCAACGTAACTTACAGTAGCCACATGCTTCTCTTATTTGTCTTGCTCTATAGGACCGAGAACATTTAGAGCTCCTTTACATCCTTATTTTGTGATACAAGTTTTCCTCCTCAAGTGGGGATTTCTTTTATCACTTTTATTTTGTGACACAAATTTTCATCCTCAAGCGGGGATTCCTTTTATCACTTTTTATTTATGATATGGGTTTTCCTCCTTAAGTGGGGATTGCTTTTATTAATTTTTCTCAGTGATATGGGTTTTCTTCCTCAAGCAGGGATTTCTTTTACCACTTTTACTTTGTGATATGAGTTTTTCCTCCTCGAGTGGGGATTTATTTTATCACTTTTGCATTCATTTCTATATTTCTCTTTTCAATTGTATATACCAGATCAAAGATTAGCATCTTCTTCATCCTGAGTATATGCTATTTCTTCAACTTTATAGTTCTATGGAACTATGAATTCATCTTTTGACCCTACACTCTCAGGTTCGCTAGATCATGGTCTACTTCCTCAATGGTTTAGATATAAATTTCTAACCCTACTACTTTTCTGATCTACTTTACCGAAGCACTCATCAGTATTCATGCTCACTAAACTGGGGGAAAAATGTATAGGAGTGAATTTGCACCCCTTAGGAAAATTTCCCTTTTACCCTTCTTCACTTTAGAGAACCAAATTCAGAGGCTAAATTCCACCTAATCTCATTGTCTCCATTCCACTTAGCATCCATTTTGTATGTTGGTAGAGGAATAGCTGTTGGGGATGCCCATGTTGTGCATAAACATCCACGCAGAAAACTTACATCCCTGATAGATTCTCATGTCTAGAGCTTGCAATGGTGTTACACTTCCCATTGGAAGTCAAATTGTAATGCCCTCTTCGGTCAATTGACCTAAATATGGTCGTTTCCTTCATATCCTTCTTCAAATCCTTTCTACAATATCTTCAAAATCTCTAAGAAGCTTCTTCACCCTCTCTTGAATCTCTAAACACTTTACACTCCATAGTAGCAATATCAACACTCCATCACTTCAATAGAGCAAGCATAGGATGACTCCATTGCAGTAGAGTCTTGAGTTCCTCTCATTTTTCTCCCCCACTAGCCTTGAGAACTTTGGGAAGAGGTGGTAAGATCCTCACTTATCTTCTCTATTACTTGGTTGAGTTATCACATTACTGCTTTGTAGTTCTTTAGTGATCTTTACTTCATTTCTTAATTTTCTCTCTATCTATTTGGTTGTCTGTGGAGGTGAGAACACCAAAACGAGGGTTTGAATGAGGTAAACCCCTATATAGCCCCAAAAATTTCTCTCTCTTTTGTGTGCAGGTATTGAAGACATTCATGTGTTGGAGGCTTCATCACTTGCACAGTTGTATGTATTTCCTTTCTACCTCTTCTTCTCTTTATCTTTATCAATTGCACTTCTTTACTTTAGTTTTGTTGTACTCTGCTACTTTCCCACATTCTAACTATTCTTAGTAATGAAATTTCTAGTTGTCATTTAGCCATTCTCTATGATAAACTCACTTTTTGTTCTATACAAGACGCCAACGTACCTCTAGTATGCTAGTGTTTCGTGTTGTCATTTGTATTCCATATTTTCATCCTTTGGCCAAGAGCTTGTCGATTTGTCCAGAGAATCTCTATGACCTGCTCTTCATGATTCTAGAACTCTCATCATTGTTCCTTGAGGTAGTTTAGGGCAGTTTTCCTCATGAGGCTCTCTGAGTGAAGATAACTCATGAGTAACTAATCCCCCTTTCTCTATAGTAATTCAAGGAAAAATACACACATCAAACAAAGTAGATCATGGTATACTTAATAGTTTTAAAATGTCAAAGAATTCTATTGGATTTGAAAGGAAATATGTTTCTTTAGAAATGCTTCTCCACCTAACATTTGTGGTGAATGGGAACAATATCCATCTTACCGAAAAATTCATAATGAATTCTCACAACAACCACAACACCCATCATTACCATCTCCATTATACCCATCCTACTTAATCCCACCCACTCTATATCCACAAAAAAATTTACCATTTTCATTATCCTATTCCTATTACCCACCATCCATTTCAACATATACAACAAGGGAAATTGAAATTCCTAATAAATTATTATTATCTAATAAGGTGGTTCAAATCTCTTATAATTATGATATTTTAATGATCGCTTTACATTCCATTAATGTTCTTGAAATTGGTGAATCATAATTCAATATTGTCAAAACAACTAATGGATGTAACTTTGGTATAATTGAATTTGAGGAACGATATGATTAGTTAAAATATAATCAATTTAGTTTTTCATATCTACTTAATGGATCACAACTGTTAGAAATAATTCACACACGTAAGATAACAATTTAATCTAATTCTAATTTTAACATTGAAATGATAAATATGTGTGTTGAAATTAATCATGCTATAATAAATGGTGAACTATATGCCTTAATGATTCAAGATTTGTGTGAGATACATAACATTACATCCTATAAGATATATCATTTATAAATGTTTTTTATATTCAAACATCTAGATCTTTGGGGACCTATAGTCAAAATGTCTATTCCTCACATACTTATTGATATAGGTTCACGAATAATTGATTTAATGATTAAGCATAACTAGATGGATTTGAATGCATTAATGACCATACCAAACATGCTACAAAGGATTATTTTTCATTAAACAATGATCAAGGTATTATATGTCAAAATATTTCTTGATTCTTTGGATTATCCTAATATCCTCATGATTTTAAAGTATGAAATTAATTTGGGTGGGGGGGGCACAATCCATTGAATCTTGGAAATATTTGGTTGATTGCTAATAAATCCTTCATTTATTATTTCTTTGATGCTTCTAATACAACCACATGTGTGAATTTTGGACAAAATCAAGGTATGCATTCCTATTTTAATTGGTTTTGTATTGTGTCTACACAAGCATTCATTACAAAAGTATTTATTCATCTAGTTTTTTATCAAGTCTTTATATTAATCACTCTATCCTCCATTTTATAGTTATGAATCACTCATGATGGTGGAGATATTAAATAGATGATTTTGTAAAAAATTGACACTAATATACTTGATATTCTTGGTCATGAGAATATGGTTGTAGGTTTATTATCCAATTTTCCCATCATTGTTGCACAAATTGATGGTGATGCATCTCTAGATGAGTATTTGAGGCTGCATTTTGTTAGATTTGATAACTAGGAGTGATATACAGGTTTTATTTGTGATTCTATTGGATATTGCAAGAGGATTATGAAAAGTGTTCAATATTAATGGGTAGAACTTCTCCTTTGCACCATACTTGATGCTAGGCCATGTGGAAGACAGTATGCAACCTGGTCTATGAGATCCATGAATCTCTTAGTACTATTTTCTTGAGCTACACATCCAAAGACAACTTGAAGACATGAGAAAGGAGCTTGAATGCATTATAAGGTAGATCATCACACTCTATTATCAAGATGAGTATCCACCTACCTAAAGTTGTATGGACACAATAGACAAGTTGAGAGACTAGATTTATTCTTTCACTACACAACCTTGTCTCTAGTGAGAATTTGTATTATTTGAAACTGTAAATTTTCATATAGATTTGGAAATAGTTATGTATATCTCTCATGCCTAAAAATAAAAGATATCATAGCCTCATGATATGTCAATATGATTGGTTTCAAGTTGGTCATCATAGAGAAATCTGTCTTTCAAAGATTATGACCATTGTGAGTAATTATTTGAACCAAGTGAGTTGGAATGTATTCCAAATATCTACAATAACCTTTTAGATATATTGGTATAACCTAAATGAGATCAATATTTATTGGAGCAGTGGTGCTATGAACTATGCGTGGTCAATCTTGATGGAGGTATCTTTCTTTTTGGTCATCATTTCAAGTTCTACATGCAACCTAGTTTCAGTAGTGACATTTTGTGAGGTCATAAAAGGAACTCAAGTTTTGGATGGTATAAATTCAACATCCATATAATGTATTCCTTCTCTTTGGTCATTATATATAGGTTATTTGAAAAAAATGAAAAAATGAAAAAAAACAATAAATTCTAACAATGAAAATTTTTGAGCGTTGTTAGACAACTACAATTTGAAAACCAATTTATGGCGGATTGTAGTTGGAAAAATTATTAGTAGTGAAAAATATATTCACAGTGCCACTAAGTGGTAAGTGATTGAAAATTGACTTTCTAGTAATCACTTGTCATTATCAAAATTGAAAAATGAAAAAATAAAAGAAAAAAATGAAAAAAAAATTGTATGGGCTAATAATTTTATAGGTACACTTTATTTCCTCAATGATTGTTGAAGTACCTCCTAGAACCTCATGTCACTCACTTTTTCTCTAGTTTATTATAGTCAATATGGCATTGATCACCTATAGCAAGAGTTACACATTCAGTTGAGGTGTTAACAACAATGCAAAGAGAATATGCTACCATCAATATGTTCCTTATTGCTTCATTTCGATGTAGATCTTTTGTGTATGGTGTGGATGCCATATTTATCAAAAAATTTTGTTCCTTCCTTGTTGGACATTCACAATTGTAGTTTTTGGTTCCATCTTGGAGATTCATAGTTGCTGAGATAATTTGGCTTCCAGAACTTGGCATAAATGGACAAACAAGTTGGTAAAAAATTAAATTTTATTTTTCCTTGTTTTATCTCTTAACTTTATTAATATTTTTTATTATATTAATAATATAAAGTAGCATTCACACCAACCCTCTCCTTATTTCTTGAGGATGGTCAAACCTTTAATTTGGGGGGAGGTTTGTCATCCTTGTTACCTATATTTTCACCCATCATTATCTTTAAGTATCCTATCATAGTATCCATTATTTTCACCCTTAATAATCATTCATATTATCTATCATTTCAACAATTTCATATAGATCATGAATATGGAGATAATTTTTTATGATACCTCCTATATATAGCATTTCAAAAAATGTTATGGACAAAATGACAAAAATAGGAAAAAAAGAAAAATTTATGGAAAACATAAAAAGTTCGAGGAAGGTATGAATATTGAAAACGAAAAAAAAAAAGAAGCTGAAAATAAAGTAAATCATGAAATATTGTTATGAAGAGAAATTGAGAAAAATCAAGCGTAAATGCAATTAAGAATGAGCTATAAAATTCAAGGGTGAAGAAGGTACAAGTCATAGATTGAAAGGTCACAAGTTCAAATCAAAACCTTCTAGAAATAAATATTGCATGAGGACATGCAATATGTTAAGTTGGGGGGAATGATGAGAGCCGTTCATGTTCCATTTTATGTCATATTTTAGTCATTTTCATATTCCTTCATTGTTGGCAAAACAAGGATAGACAACAAAAAGGGCGGGGGAGGGGGGGTGAAGCAGTTGTTATAGAATTTACACTTATTCAACTTTCATCAACATTTAATCTCGGATCTGATAATTAATAGTGAAATCATAAATCAAAAAAACATCAAAGACACATGAACACCAAGATTTTATACGTGGAAACACTATTAGGGGAAAAACCTTGGTGGATATTAGTCCACAAGATTATACCCTTTTAGAAGTATAATGAAAGAATGAATAGGGAATGCACATGCATTCAGGCACACTTCCTAGAGCTCATTGCTCAAAGGGAAGGCTCACTTCCTTACATAAAAAAATCAGATTAAATCCATCTGACAAGGTTGAGCTGAGAAATTAGCTTCTACAAAAGCTTAATGACAGTTCTAGTTAGGCACAAAAACATTTCTTCAAACTTCACTCAATCTTCTTCATACTCTTCTCTGAAATCAAATGATCTGATCTTTAATCGCACATTTCACTTACATTCACCAAGCATACACCACACACACACACTTCAAAATGATGAAACAATCACTCTAATATATTTTATACATGAATTTACACCAACTCCTCTGTCTGCCATAAATAAAGAATAAATTACAATTGTCGGCCCAATTTCATGAACAAATCTCAATGTGCACCAACCTAAGTCAGTCACAACATATTAAGGACATAAATCAACATCCTCAAACATGCCAAGTAGTAAAATATTAATTCATAAGGATCTGCAACATGCTACCAACATCATGTTGGCCAAGAACATGAAAAATTGAATACACAAAGAAAAATATTCGATTGTGAACACAACAATCAACATGGATGTACCACATTGATAGAGAATGACCTAGAAAAATCACTGGACATCTGAGGAACATATGCAACAAATAAATTCATCAAAATTGCAATTACATCTTCTAGAAACATAAAACCTCATAAATTTCTCAATTCTTGATGCACACCTCTGAAACTTTCAAAACACACACTAGATAGTCTTAGCAACAAACCCTTTAATGTGCACCTTATGATCATCAACGTACAAAAATTTCCATCACTCTGACCTTCTTAGCTTTACAGACTGCCTCCGATAGATTTATTACAATTTTCTCAATATATTTGACATATACAACCTTCAATCTATTTATGCTAATAGTTTTTACATCAATAAAAACCACATATCAAAAACACAACCACAATATTCAAAAATATCCCCATTTGGCATTGATGGCAACACATGATGTAAAAAATACCATCAACACAACTAGCTCTTCATACATTAATCCTCTCCCCCTTTTTTCTACACTTCTCCTCCTTACAGTACATGATTTTTCACATTACACTTCTCCCCCTTTGACATCAATGGAAAAGGTACACAAGCTCTCAACCACATATCATCTGAATCATCTGACTACTTTTTTTGAGTAGCATCCACCATAACATCAATCCGAAATAAGATCTAATTGTAAGTGCACATATTGATGCAAATACTTGCATCTTAGTTCAGATTAGGATGGGAAATCAGCCCTAACTTGCCTCCGAGATACTCAAAATAATCCTTAGGAAAAAAATTAGTAAATATTTCTACAATTTGTTCCTTTGCAAGCACATATTTCAATCTGACCTCTTTATCACTCACTTTGTCTCTCAAAAAGTGCTACTTGATAGATATATGTTTTGTCTTTGAATGTAGCACTAGATTCTTAGATATGTTTATGGCACTTAAATTGTCACAAAATATAGCAAGAGGCTCATCATACTCAACTATGATATCTCTCATCATCTTCTTCATCCACAATACTTGAGTACAGTTGTTTGTAGCAACAATATACTCTACCTCAACAATAAATAAGAAAATGGAGATATAACTTTTACTTAGCCAAAACACCAAAATCTTCCCTAGGAAGAATGCACCACCACTTGTACTTTTCATGTCATCCACATCTCTTTCCCAATCTACATCTATAAAGGAATTCATAGTAAGATCGTCATCCTTAGGATACCAAAGACCAAAATCAACTGTTCCTTTTAAGTATTTGAAAATTCTCTTTATTGCAGTCACATGTGATTCCTTTGGACCAACTTGATATCTAGCAACCATGCACACAACATTCATAATGTTTGGTCTATTCCAAGTCAAATATAACAATCCACCAATCATTGAACTATATCTTGTTTGATTAGCCTTAGGAGAATCATCATTTTGTGTTAGCTTGCATCTAGTTACCATGGGTGTACCAAGTGGCTTTGAATCTTCCATGCCAAAAAAATTTAGTAACTCTCTTATATATTTGGACTGAGAAATAAATATTCCATCATCTAACTGAGTAATTTACAATCCCAAAAATAATTTCAATTCTACTATCATTGACCTTTCAAATTCATTTTTCATTTCATCAGCAAAATTTATGCATAAGTCATCATCACCTTCAAAGATAATGTCATCAACAAAGACTTCAATAATCAACTCTTTATCCTGATCCAACTTGAAATACAAATTGATGTCAATGGTACCTTTATTGAGTCCAAGTTTCAACAATTATTTATCCATTCTATCATACCATGCTCTAGGGGATTTTTTGAGTCCATATAGTGCTTTCTTCAATCGAAAAAACAATGTCTTTTTCATCAATTAGTTGAAATCCATCTAGTTGTTCAACATAGATTTATTCTTCTAACTCGTCATTCAAGAATGCTGACTTTACATCCATTTGATAGAATTTTTAATTCTTGAAATTATCATAAGCAAGAAATAACCTTACATCTTCAATTCTAGCAACAGCGGCAAAGGTTTCTTCAAAATCAATACCTTCCATTTGTGAGTATCCCTTACATACTAGTCTTGCTTTGTTTCTAACTAATTCACCTTGCTCATTCAACTTATTCTGAAAGACCCATTTGGTTCCAATCACATTTTTGTCTTGAGGTATAAACAAAAATCCAAGTATCATTTTTCTCTATCTGCATCAATTCTTCCTTCATTTCTTCCATCCAATATTCATCTTTACATGCTTCATTGATATTGCTAGGCTCAATCTTGGATATCGGACAATATTCTTCTTCAATTCTTCTTCTATTTTGCACACCTTTGTTCTTGTCTCCTATGATCTGACTTTCAGAATTACTTTTCTTTACATACCTTAGAATTTTGGGTTCTTTTATTTTTTCTTTTGAATTTCTAGTGTCTTCTCCTTCATGATTTTCTTGATCCACCAGAACACTTTGAATTTGATTTTGTGTCTATGCATTCTTTCCATCATCAGTACTATATTTTGGTCATTTAAATCATATCCACAATACCTAGATGATCTAACAGTGTCTTCATCAACTCTGACATTTGCACTTTCAACCATTTTATTCAATCTTTTATTGTAACATTGGTATGCTTTGCTCTTGGTAGAGTAACACAAAAATATTCCTTCATCACTTCTAGTATCAAATTTTCCAATATCTTCATCTCTCTTAATATAACATCTACTTTGAAAGATTTTTAAATACTTAACAGTGGGCTTATAACCAAACCATAGCTCAAAAGGATTCATACCATAATTACCATTGACATTTACTGGGTTGATAGTATACACAACAGTGCTTATATATTCTATCTAGTATAAATGAGGAACATTAACTTTCAACATCATAGTTCTGGTAGCATCTAAGATTGTTTTGTTCTTTCTCTCAACAACTCCATTCTATTGTGGTGTCTAGGGAGCAGATAATTTTATTTTTATTCCATGTTCTTCATGAAATAAATTCAACTATCAGGAAGTGAATTCACCACCTGTGTCTGATATCAAACATTTGATCTTCAAACCTATCTCATTTTCTGCCAAATATTTGAAGCTTTTAAATTTCTCTAATGCCTCATGTTTTTCTCTTAAGAAAGCAACCCATAACATTCTAGAATAATCATCAATAAACAACATAAAGAACCTTTCTCCTTGTAGAATTCTGATTCTGGATGGACCACATAGATGAGTATGTACCAAATCTAGTACTCTATTAGAATGATGTTTTCTCTTAAAATAAATTCTTGTTTGCTTTCCCATCTACCATTACTTGCATATAGTGTTAGTAAGCTTCACTAACTTAGGTAGATCTTTGATTGCTTGTGTGGACCTTATTTTGACAATGTTATCAAAATTTACATGACACAACCTTCTATGCCATAACCAACTTACATCAACTTGAGAAATAAAACAACTTTCACTAGCAAAATTTAAATAAAAAATATTGAATCTTGTCTTTGTACCTGAAGCAATCACATTTCCCAAGCTTACCAGTATCCTACACTTACCATCTTTGAACTGAATATTTTAACCTTTCTCAACCATTTTTCCAACACTCAACAAATTTTGCTTCAAACCTTCGACATATAGGACATCATTAGTATTAAATTTACCACCAAGAGAAATAGTGCCTCTACCAAAAATCACAGTAGCATTTTTATCTCCAAATATTACAACACCACCATTATATTTTTCCAATATTAGAAACTTCCATTTATCACCATTCATATGATGTGAGCATCCGCTATCAATCACCCACTCATCCTTCTCATCAATCCTAGCTGCAAGAGCTTTCTCAATATTCTGATTACTAGCTGATTCAATGGACACCCGACCATTTTCCTTGATAGAAATGAATACCCATTCATCTTCATTACAAGTTTCTTTATTAGATTCATCATCCGCAACACCTTCTTAAAAAAATAACATTTATTTTGAAATCTAGTCTTAATAGGTTTATACTTAGAAACTCTTTTAGGACACCTTGATGCAAAATGACTTATCTTATTGTAAGAGAAACATTTAATAGGAAGATTTACTTTGGAATTACCTTGTCCTATAGCTTCTCTAGTTCACAATCAATGCTTCTAATTCTTCTAGCTCTCTTTCTTCATCTTCATACTTGAATTTCTTCCTTGACCTCTCTCCTAGATCATATCTATATTGGATTTTTCTGGATACTTTCACTTTGAATGCAGACTCTATCTTAGGAAAAGATTCACCAAATTCACTCAAATCAAAGGAAATTTTTTTTCCAATCAGCATGTCTCTTGTTACATTTGTTACTGTCCTGAGCTCTTTAATAGCATGAGCTTTTATTTTGTAAGAAGTAGGCACAGATCTACATATTTTAGCCATATTCTGATCTTCTTCCAAGATTCCACCGACACATCTAATGCCCATCACTAGTTCATTTACCTTTTGTGTGAAAGAAAATATGCTTCCATCTTCACTCATCTTCATGTTATCCCACTTGTCTTTCAGACTTTATAGCTTAGCAACTTTAACTAGTGCATCTCCTTCATATAATGCTTTCAAGTTTTTCCAGATCTCATGTGTAGTCTTCAGACCTATCAAATTTTTCATCTTTGAATCTATCAAGTCATTTAGCAATGCTTCTATAGACTTGGTATTAGTCTCTTCTTCTTTGATCTCATCAACAATAAAGGGACCATTCTGAGGAATAGCATATGAATTCTTTGTAATCTTCCAAAAAGGCTCACCAATGCACTTCAAATGACACTCCATTCTGACTATCCACATAGATTAGTTTGTACCATCGAATCTAGGACTATCCTTCTTGTATGATGCCACCTTGAATCACCTCAAGCTATTAAAATTCTTCAAAGGAACTAGCTCTAATACCAATTTTTGGAAAAACAGGGATAGACAACTAAGATGGGGGGGTGAATCAATTGTTATAGAGTTTAAACTTATTCAACTTTAATCAACATTTAATCTCATATCTGATAATTCATACTGAAAACATAAATCAACAACACATCAGAGACATAGGGACACCAAACATTTATACGTGGAAAAACCATGGTGGATGTTAGTCCATAAGATTATACCATTTTAGAAGTATTATGAAATAATGAATAGGGAATGCACATGCATTCAGGTAAACTACCTAGAGTTCACTACTCAAAGGGAAGGCTCACTTACTTACATGAAACAATTAGATTAAATCCATATAATGAGGTTGATCTAAGAAATTAGCTTCTACAAAAGCTTGATGACAGTTCTAGTTAGGCATAGAAACACTTCAACACACTTTGCTCAATCTTCTTCACACTTTGCTCTGAAATCAAATGATCAAATATTTACTCACACATTTTTCTTACATTCACCGAGCATACACCACACACACACTTTGAAATGAAGAAAAAATTGCTCTTATATATCTGCTACATGAATTTACGTCAACAACTATGTCGGCCACAAATAAAGAATAAATTACAATTGTCGAACCAATGTCATGAACAAGTCTCAATGCACACCAACCTAAGTCGATCACAATAGAGTAAGGACCTAAATCAACATCCTTGAATATTCCAAGCAATAAAATATTAACCCATAAGGATCGACAATGCGCTACCAATATCATGTTGGCCAAGATCATGAAAACTCAAATACACAAAAAACCAATCAACATAGACGTACCACACTGATAGAGAATGATCTAAAAAAAAATTGAACATCTTAAGAATGTACGCAACAACTCAATTCATCAAAATTGCAATTACATCTTCTAGAAACACCTACTACATTAATTAAATAACTATAGGAATAAAAAACTTCATAACTTTCTCAATTCTTGTTGAGCACCTCTAAAACTTTCAAACAACATACTAGATAGGCTCAACAAAAAATCCTTTAATGTGTGCCTTCTAATAATCAACATATAGAACTTTCCATCACTCTGACCTTCTCAGCTTCACAAACTGCTTGCAATATATTTATTACAATTTCTCAATATCTTTGACATATACAACCTTCAATCCAATTATGCTAATAGTGTTGACATCAATGATTCAACTTTCATAACCCTTTCTATACTTCATTTTCATACCATATTATATAATTTACCACCTTTATGCTACATATAATTAAATATATATAAGTAATATTTATTTATTTTTAAGATAAAATATGTGAATAATAAATATTAGATTGTATTTAATAATATTTTCTCTGTTATGTTGAAAAAATAAATAAAAAAATTTCACTATATTTGATAAGATATATTTTAATCTTTTTTTATAAAAAAATATTATATTGTAATGGACATAAACTAAACGTAATATTTGTTGGCTATAAACAATTTTTTCTCCCTATCATTATGGACATGAAAAATATAAAAAATATTCATATTATTTTGATAAAATCAATTTGATAAATAGGGTATTTCGTTACCAAAAACACCTACCAAGTTAAGAATATCTTAGTTACATGATTCTCCCCATGATTCTCTTGTTTGAGATTTGATTTTGTGGGGAGATTACAGGGAAGAATTCTTTAAATTAATAAATGCCTCATTTCTTATATAATACATAATAAATGGTATGAGAATAGAGATGTAATAGTTTTTAGAAAAGAAATAACACAAGAGCTCCAATTTGAAGTCTTAAAGAGTTTACAACCAATTATTTTTGTCACCCAATGGAAGGAGAGGAGGGCCCACTCTCCTGAAATGGTGGTGATGTTAATTTTTATGTTATGTATTTTATTTTAATATTATGGTTTCTTGTATTTATTAAAATGTGTGAGTAATTTTTTGATTACATGTATTTGGTTTGGTTTTAAATTATTTATTTGATAGGACTATAGTTTCATAAATCTATATGCTTTTGGAAGAATGAAGTTCTTGTCGCTAGATTTAATAAGTCCTATCACCAAAATTAATAGGTCATGTTGCTAGAATTTTTTCAACACAAACTGTTGCAAATTTTGGAGTTCTTTAGTCTCAAACAAAATTAGCAATGTTTAATCAAAATTGAGTTAAATATAATATACCTTAAATATGTTTAAATGATTCATTTAAGTTATTGATTTAAGTTATTTGGTGGTTTCAAATATTTTTTAGGAGCACAATCTAATAATTTTTTTAAGTTTATTCTTTTAAAGCATTTAGATTTGATTTTTTATTCTCATAGAATGAATTTTATCCCCACTTAACTTGTTTCTTTCACCCCTTTGGTACATAGCCACAACACTTTTCATGAGCTTATGATCCCTAAATTGACGTTTAGGGACAAAATGAGGAATTCAACATGAAATTACAAGGACTGATTGAATTATATTAAACCAATTTGATAGAATTAAAAGGATAGTTTATCCCCAATATTGATTGACAGTTTTATCCAAAAAGATATATCATCTCTTAGATCACCTATTGCTACATCTAAATCTAGTGTTGACTCATTTATGAGTTCTTATGATTATTTTCATTATGAATTTTCTTTCACCATTTTAGATCCATCACATAGGGATTCATATCTACCAGACATCACATGTTTGTTTGTAGAATCCTAGATTGTAGTTTTGGATGACATTATTGAGGGTATCTGTCTTCTACTTGAAATATTTTATGAAGTTATGTATCCATTTCTATATTTGTATATTACTCTTTCCTCACCTACATTAGCTTGTATAATGATATATTCTACATACATTCATGATTTATCATTGTCTACATCAATATCAAATTCGCATTGGTCTAGACATAACCATCCATGCATGGTCCTAGTTCCATAATCACCTATAGTACTTGCTCCATCATATCAAAATATTTCACACATCAATATTATCTTGGAGATACTTGAGCATCAATAAAAGACACCATTGGCATCTTTTCTATCTTTGGATCATGTGCATAATTCAAAGATATTCACCTTACTACTTGCATATTCCTATCCAAAATGGGAAGACATATTGGACACATTTATGGTGTTGTTTCTTCCTAAGGGGAGAAATTTTGTGCAATGTCTTTGGATCATCTTTAGGATCTAGTGTTAATCATCTACCAACACTACAATAATTATTATGAGGGCAGGTTGCATGGTTTTTGTTCTACTATTAGTTTTGGGAGGAATCACTTCCTCACATGGAGTTCATTACTTCACATTTTTTGGGGGGACATGACCTTCTCTCTTTTCTCTCCTATGGGGATGATTCTCATTGTACTTATTACTAGAATTAGTCCTTGGTGGGTCATCATGAATCCATCTATCACTTTTATTCTTCACTTATACATTTCATTTAATTTCGTTACATAATTTCTCTTTATGGAGAGGTGTTTTTAATAAGATTGTATAGGAGAAAAATTCCACCCCTTAGGAAAATTCCACTTTCACCTTAGAAAATAAAATATGAATTTGAAATACCATGTCACTCACCTACCTTCCATCCACTTGGCATTTATCTCATGCGTTAGTGAGAGAATATTTATCAGGGACAAAAGTGTGACATGTGGACGTCCGCACAACATGTTGTCATCCCTAATAGATTCATGCATCTGAATCTAGTAGAGGCATTACATACCCAATTGGGGCTGAATTGTAACATCTCTCTTAGACCAACCAACTTGAAAAATGAAAAATTCTTCCTCATTCTTCCTTAAAATTCATCCATTCACACTTCATTTTGGGCTCTAGACATTCATCACTTCATCTCTTCACATTCTCTAGCATTCTAGCATTTCATTGTGAAAATTTTAGCGACAACACTCCATCAACTCCACATTGCAAGTGTTAGTCCATCATAGATGTTGTGAGCTTGGAGTGTTGCGATACCTCCCTTCCCATGGTTATGGTGGTGGTGAATTTTCCAATTTCATAGCTTACTTTCTCCTTCCATTGGCTAGTGAGCTTTTTAGTGAAGGTGGTAACAGTTCACTCCTCTCCTTTGTGATTTGATTGAGTAGCATAATATTGTTTGTAGTGTTACTTTATTCCTTTTATTTCCTTTATCACATGTTCTACTGTAATGTCCCCATTTTGGAGATAGGTTGATTAATTAATTTAAGTAATTAAGTTGTCCAAATCAATAATTTTCACTTGTGGATAACTTCATTGATTATTTTAATTAAAAAGTATTAAGTTAATTATCTATAAAGTTATCAAATAAATTAAAAATAAAAAGGTAACTTTATATTTAATTAATTTAATAAAGTGACTTAATTAAATATTATATTATAAAAGTCAAATAAAATAATGTTCTAGAAGCTTCATGAAGGGTTGGAGAAAAAGAATAAATAGACATGAGGAGCTCATTTCCTATTATCCAGATTTGATGTTTCTTGTTGATGAGCATTGTGGAGCTAGGGTTTCTATAGTCTAGTGTCTTTGGGAACGATAACTCCCATTGATAGCATAACTGAGGGAGTGAAATATCTCTTAAAGGGTTGCAAATTAAGGAGAGGATAATTCAGTCCTTTCATTTGTGCAAATTGGTGAAGTTTTCTACAAGGGTTTGAAGTTTATTGTTGAAGAACATTTATAGCTGGCTGTGTATCATTTCTCTCGAATCATTTAGGGCATATTGGAGAATATTTGTTAAGGGTTTGGAAGAATTCAATGAAGAAATTCTAAGTTTATTACCTACTGCTACAGTAGCCATGCTACAGTACCCGTGTATAGTAATCCACTACAGTGACATGCAGCTGTGCAAATTTGGAAAGAATACTTCAGTTTATCAAGGACAATGATTTCAAGGGTTTGAGCAAGGTTAAAAAGGTTGCAAATTATTCATACATTAGCTTCAGATTGGAGAACAGGGGCAGCTCCTTTAGAGGGTCTAAATTTGCATAGGAAGGACATCTTGATCGTTGATCAGATTTTGTTGTGGCTGCCACTTCATCTACTTCTTGTATCAACATCTTTTCTAGGTTCTTGCATCATATTTTTATAGAGCAATATGTAATTTCTGAGTATCAAATTCTGAGTATTTCTAGGCACCATTGAGGCTATATGAATCTAATTGCATTAAAAATCAGACTTCATTTGGTCATGTTAATTAGTCATTTCTTGAGTATTCTATTCTGATCAGTCTTTTTAATACAATACAAGGAGTTATAAGGTTGCAAATCATATGTTTGATAAAATGCCTATGGCGATAGCTTCATATCCATGTTAATGTTTGCATGCCAATTGTTTGACAATTTGTCATTGGCTGTAGATGTACTTATTGCATATTCAGTTGGTATGGCAAGTGTTTGCATTATTGCTTAGCTGCTATAGATACATATTGGCTACCATAGGATGCACAGAAAGTATTTTATATTATGTCAGCTAGCGTACAAGTTAGTTTCAATCACTTATATGTATGAGAATGATCAAGAAAAATTAGCATATCACTTCTATTGCATTGTTAATCAATCTTGCAACTCTAGAAGCAATCAAAACATCAAATTGCAGCATTCAAATCATATCCAACAAGGACAAATCAGACTAAAACTCAGGAACAACAAGTAAAGAGGTTGGATGCAAAGTGTTTGATCAAATGACCAAGGCTTGAAAATTGGAAATTTACATCAGACCAAGCAAGGGTTATTACAATGGTATCAGAGTGATTTCCTTCCATCCTTCGGGTTAGAATTTGTCTTCATTTATGCAACAAAGTGACAGGATGAAGAGATATACAGCTAGAGAAGAAAGGAAACAAACACAGTGGCCACCAGACCCTGAATAAGACACCTTATCAGCAACTATTGCAGGAAGACAAAAAGAGATTGGTGACACCATGGAGGAAAGAAGAGAAGGTGATCCTCCTAGAAATGAAAGAAGGAATGGGGATAGAGGTGAAGAATTATTGGAAAGAATGGCCCAAGCATTTGAAGGATTTTCAGCTTCCTTGCAGCAGCAGATTCAACAGAACAGAGCTATTTTGGAAAATAGAACAAGGAATAATAGGGATCAAGATGAGGATAGGAGTGTAGCTAGATCAAGGAGAGGGGAAAGAACCACTTCTTGTATTTCTGATAGGCCATCACGACCTACCTTCTTAAGGGAAGAGCGAGCTGCAGAAGAGAATGTTGAAGATGTTGAGGAGCCTACCTTCACTGATGCATATATGGTTGCTCATGATGAATGGCAACTATTGACACTAGAAGCCCGAGAGCTCATGCATTTTGATCATTTTTTACAAACAAGGATGGATTACTATAGGTCTCGATAGGAGAGGAGACCTCAGAATAAGAATAAGGATCTTAAGCAAGCTACTAATAAACTTACATTGCCCATGTTTGATGGTAGTGGCAAGATTACTGCACAGTCATGGATTTATAAGTTGGATACTTTCTTGGCTCTTCGACCCATGACAGAAGAAGAAGCCATCAAGTATGCCACTTTGCATTTGGAGGGTGCAGCAAATGAATGGTGGTATCATGGTTTAGTAACATTACAGCATAATCAGATTACATCCTATCAAGAGTTTGTGGACAAACTTGTGGAATGCTTTGATAGGAAAGACCTAGAATCATACTTCAGAGATTTGGCCCAACTTAGGCAGATTGGCAGCCTAGAGAGTTATATTAGTGAATTTCAGAAATTATCTATGATGGTGTCAAATATTTCAAAGAGGAGGCTAGTTGTACTCTTTATGGAGGGCTTATCAGAACAATTACGAGGGTGGATAAAAGCCTTTGATCCACCAACACTTCAGGAGGCTATGAAAAAAGCTAGAAGCATGGAGTTTGCAGCCCCAAAGGGAAAAAGTTCACACAAGGAGGTCCCTTCTACTAGAAATGAGAGTCCTCAACACATTGATGACAAGAAAAAGAAATCAGCACAAGTGATTAATGAAGAGACACGGGAAGAGTTGAGGAAGAAGAAATTGTGCTATTGGTGTAAGGAACCTTATAATAGGGATCATGATTTCCCATTGAGACCTAACAGCAAGGAAAATCATTTCATGTGGGCATACTTTGAGGATTCCAATTCTGATGATGTGGACCAGCAGGTTGCTTCAGGAATTGATCAGGACGAGAAGACATCTACTCCCATGGCGTTTCTAGCCAATGTTCAGGATGAGACTACATTCAGATTCAGAGGGATAGTTGGTGGACATCTTTGCATTGCTATGCTGGATACTGGTGCGACACATAACTTTATTAATGGGGACTTTGTAGCTAGGTGCAGACTTCAAGTCGAGGATTTTGATGGATTTAGAGTTCGAATTGTTGATGGATATAACCTTGCATGCACTAGGCGGATTAATAATCTCACTTTGATGTTGAATAGTTACAAATTACATTCTGACTTCTATGTGGTCAACATGGGTGAGATGGATATAGTTTTGGGCATGAAATGGCTCCAAGATTTGGGAGTCTTTACCCTCAATGTGCCTAAAATGGAGATGTCATTTGAGGTTGATGGTAAGAAACATGTGTTGAGGGGAATTACAGATGGAGGCTTGCATTCTATCACATCTTGTCGAGACATAGATAGGAAAAGGAAGAAGGTGATTCAAGAGAAGCATGAAATAATATTCAATCCATTGTTCGAGGTTGAGGCTACTTCGTCATATGACAATCCACTTTATGATTCAGATGTTGATCATTCTCTTGATTCCAGTCTTGAGATGAACATTGATAGTAGCGTTTGTGATCCTTCTAGTGCATTGGGATTACAAACAGACCTCACAAAGGAGATTTCTAAGGTGTACATGGTGAGAAGCGCATACAACTTCACTTTTGATCCTTATGTACATGACTTATTCTAGATGCACGGTTCAACAATGCATGTGATGGATATTTTGGAGGATAGCAAATCTTGCACCAAGTTTAGCGGAAAGGGTAGTCAATCTCTTGGCTTGCTTCCTCTTGAGGCTTATACTTATGCAACACTTGATGATGGGATCGAGTTGGTTCGACATATTCAGTTTGAGATAGTGTTACAGGGGTTGTTTGGAGATAGCAAGGACATTACGCAGTTCTTCTTATGGGATCTAGGTGGAGTGATTGGATTGCTTGAGGACAAGCAATTTCAGGAGGGGCGGACTGTAATGTCTCCATTTTGGAGATAGGTTGATTAATTAGTTTAATTAATTAAGTTGTCCAAATCAATAATTTTCTCTTGTGGATAACTTAGTTGATTATTTTCATTAAAAAATATTAAGTTAATTATCTATAAAGTTATCAAATAAATTAAAAATAAAAAGGTAACTTTATATTTAATTAATTTAATAAAGTGACTTGATTAAATATTATATTATAAAAGTCACTTAAATAAAATAATTTTCTAGAAGCTTCATGAAGGGCTAGAGAAAAAGAATAAATAGACATGAGGAGCTCATTTCCTATTATCCAGATTTGATGTTTCTTGTTGATGAACATTGTGGAGCTAGGGTTTCTATAGTCTAGTGTCTTTGGGAATGATAACTCCCATTGATAGCATAACTGAGGGAATGAAATATCTCTTGAAGGGTTGCAAATTGAAGAGAGGATAATTCAGTCCTTTCATTTGTGCAAATTGGTGAAGTTTTCTACAAGGGTTTGAAGTTTATTGTTGAAGAACATTTATAGCTGGCTATGTATCATTTCTCTCGAATCATTTAGGGCATATTGGAGAAGATTTGTTAAGGGTTTGGAAGAATTCAATGAAGAAATTCTAAGTTTATTACCTACTACTATAGTAGCCACGCTATAGTACCCGTGTATAGTAATCTACTACAGTGACATGCAGCTGTGCAAATTTGGAAAGAATACTTCAGTTTATCAAGGACAATGATTTCAAGGGTTTGAGCAAGGTTAAAAAGGTTGCAAATTATTCATACATCAGCTGCAGATTGGAGAATAGGGGCGGCTCCTTTAGAGGGTCTGAATTTGCATAGGAAGGACATCTTGATTGCTGATTAGGTTTTGTTGTGGCTGCCACTTCATCTACTTCTTGTATCAGCATCTTTTCCAGGTTCTTGCATCATATTTTTGTAGAGCAATATTGTAATTTCTGAGTATCAAAGTCTGAGTATTTCTAGGCACCATTGAGGCTATATGAATCTAATTGCATTAAAAATCAGACTTCATTTGGTCATGGTAATTAGACATTTCTTGAGTGTTCTATTCTGATCATTCTTTTTAATACAATACAAGGAGTTATAAGGTTGCAAATCATATGTTTGATAAAATTCCTATGGCTATAACTTCATATCCATATTAATGTTTGCATGCCAATTTTTTGACAGTTTGTCATTGGTTGTAGATGTACTTATTGCATATTCAGTTGGTATGGCAAGTGTTTGCATTATTGCTTAGCTGCTATAGATACATATTGGCTACCATAGGATGCACAGAAAGTATTTTATATTATGTCAGCTAGCGTACAAGTTAGTTTCAATCACTTATATGTATGAGAATGATGAAGAACAATTAGCATATCACTTCTATTGCATTGTTAATCAATCTTGCAACTCTAGAAGCAATCAAAACATCAAAATGCAGCATTCAAATCATATCCAACAAGGACAAATCAAACTAAAACTCAGGAACAACAAGTAAAGAGGTTGGATGCAAAGTGTTTGATCAAATGACCAAGGCTTGAAAACTGGAAATTTACATCAGACCAAGCAAGGGTTATTACATCTACTTCATTGATTTTTGGTTGTTTATGGAGGTGGAAACACAAAAATAGGGGTTTGATTGAGGTAGACCCCTATACAACCCCAACAATTTTCCCACTTGATTATGTGTAGGTGGATGTGTGTTTGGAGTAGCTGGAAAACTAGCCCTTATGTGAGATAATTTTTGTCACCCTTGCTCTTATTTATTTTCTTTGTCATATTCATATTTACTTTCTACATTTCCTCATTATGTCTTTTCAACCTAAACCAACTAGCTAGGTTGTTAGTACGGTTTTAGTTGGTCTATATTATATTTTCTATTTTCTAGCTATATGGATTCCAGCACACTAGAGAGATGCTATAATTCCACACTATCATCCTAGAATTGTGTTGTCTTCCTCACACAAAGATTTATCTAAGGTTCAGTATTGAATCTGAAAATTGCCTTGCTTAGCCCAAACCTAAAACTCGGGTTTGTAGAGTGAAGAAAGCACGCCATAGTTCTATTCATTGTCAATCCTCATCCAAATACATAATTTAGAGTGAGGTAAGTTAGGGAGGCTCTCTGCTCTCATCTCTCAATGACCTAGAGCCTTGACATGGTTGGTCCCCATCTCTTACATTTTTGGTGAGCTTGATGTGAAGCAATGTCTACCCATTTGTCTATGTTGATACTTTTCCCTCGTACCTTGTGATAGTTGTAACCCTGAGTGTTGTGAAGGTTTATGAGCATTACAACCCAATCCATGAATTTTGGGTACATTTTTAGGAGAAGTGTGTGAAACCTATCAATAGAGAAGATGAAGTTCACTTATAGTTTCACCCTCAATTTTCCTATTGGTTTAACTAATGAATTTACCATTGGTTTTCCTACAAACTATGCTTATGATATGGGTTTCACGGAAGAGACCATTTTTGTGCTTACTCCTCCTGCATGCCCTATGCCTTCGTTGATGGATGAAGATGATGTGGTGCACATTCCTATAGAAAATATTATGGCTTTATATAATATATTGCTAGACCTTGTGCATCACTTAGAAAAGGAACCAAGCATGGTGAGAGCCACTAGGCTTGCAAGTGAGGTGAGATAGTTGCTAGGGAAAGATTAGATGGGTGTAGAATTTCTATGTGGCCTATCTGATGTAATTGAAGCTTATGTCCCTTTGTATAGTCCTAGATCAAGTTCCACTCAAGGAGAATTTCTCAATTCCTATGAAAGATAATTAGTTGTTTTGATACCCACTACATTTGTGTGCATGTCTGTGATAGGGCCCATGATCAATATTGCTTCTAATTCCTAAAGTTTTGACACCCTCAAGGTGAGTAGAATAATCTTTGGGCTCATTTTCACCCCTCTTACTCCTTAAGGTTGCAAAGGTTTTGGTGGAATGAGTGGTGGTGGTTCTAGTAGTGGAGATGGCATTGGTGGAGGTATCTTTGGTGGAGGCCATGGAGGTGGCTTTGGTAGTGCATGTGGTTCTAGTGGAGGCCCTAATGGTGGTGGCTCCAATGGCACTAACAATAGTGGCTTCAAAGGTGGTTCTAGAGGTAGTGCTAGTAGTAGTGACTCTAGAGGTTAAACCAATCCTCTATCATCTACTGACCCTATTTTAAATTCCCTACTTTAGAACATGAGTCAAATGAAGAACCAATTGGCACGTGTCTCCAAGGCCTTTGCCCAAGCTATCTTTCAATGTTTCTTTCAACATAGCCCATTGTTGGTTACAATCCTAAACACTCCCTTCCCACAAGGAATGGACATTCCAAAATTTAAAAAATATGGCAGCAAAGGGGACCTGCAAACACACATGTCCACCTTTAGCGCCATGTGTACATAATTCTTCCATCAAAATGCATTGATGGAAAAATTATTTCTTTAATCTCTCAAGGATATAGTGCTTGAGTTGTACTATTCCTTGCCCAAAAACTGCATCTTTTCATTTGATCAACTTGTGAATTAGTTTCTCTGACAATTCCAAGCAAACATAGCTCTAAATATGACCTTTTTGGATCTCATCTAATGAAAGAAAGGGGGTAATGAGACGAAAAATTATTTCATATCGTGGTATCAAATTATCTTTTCATAGATCTCATACCCATTGCTTGATTCTGATGTGCAAAAGGTGTCCAGAGGGAACCTATAGAGATCTTGGTAGGAAAAAGGTCCCTTATGAAATACCCTTCTTTCCCACATTTGTGTGCAACATTATGAGAATATTAGAAATTATTTTAGTTTTGGGGACCCTCCTCACGCTCCCATTCAAAAATGTAATCTATTGTATTGATCTCAAGAAAAGGCAAGGCTATTGCAAATGTAGTAGCTACAAAAAATGATAATGGCCTTAGACACAACACAAGTTCACAAAGCTAGCAAAATCTTATTCTTCCATTTTATAGAAATTGTTGAAGGATAATATCATAACCTTGGAGAACCCCAAACCTCTCAAGGAATCTTACCCTGATTGGTTTGATGCAAATACCTTTTGTCAGTACCATCGAGTCAATGCACATGATATCGAATGATGTATGCGCCTGTATCACGATATACAAAATGACATCGAGGATGGTACTATTCATCTTGATGAGAGTAAACAAAATGCAAACAAGTTGATGGAAAAATAAAATAGTGAGTTGTAGATATACATGGACCCATTTCCAGTGCATTATACTAACCTAATTATTGATCCCTTCGATTCTACCACTTAGCCTGAGGCATATGTTAATATGGTCACGGTTACTCCTCCCATGTAGCCTATGACTGAATCACTTGATGTGAAATTCAATTCATAGGACATTCCCTTGAACAACAAGCCCTCTCCTCTCTACATTCATGCTCATCTCAATAGGAACATTGTGATAGGGGTATTGGTTGACCCAGCGAGTTGGGTGAATGTCATTACAAAGGAGACATTGTGACTAAATTCATTGTAGAGGAAGGAGTACAAAGAAAAAAATTCCATCATCTGTATGCATGATGGCCTTGCTCTCAGGCCATATGGCTCGATAACTATATTTTTCCTAGTTAGACCTAGGACCATAAATACAACCTTCAATATTATTCCAAAATTGGATTTGTTCAGAGTGAAGTTAGGAATACCTTGGCTAGCTTCCATGAATGAAATCACTTTCATTGTTCACAAGTTCATAAAATTATCTCACAAAGGTGTTGTGTACGTGGTGTATGACACTGGATACTAGCCATTGGTGTCTCATGGGGGTTAATTGTTAGATAATTTTTGGCCCACCTTGGTTGGTTTGCTTCCCCCAAAAATGGACCTACTTTACAAAATTTATGTGAAGTATAAGACTGGGGGCAAGGGACAACCAAATTTGACCCTTCTAGTAGTGCAACATCAAGATACCTCCTCTTCTTGAAAGGGAAAGGAGAGGCTTTCCCATCCCCAAGGTGATTCTCTCACTCCATTTTTTGAAGAATAATTTTGGATGAATACTCATGGATTTTACCTAAGGAGTCTGATCGTATCAGCTTGGTGAAAACCCAAGATCCAGATATTTGATCTTCCTACTACACCTCCTAGACCTTGGCCCTACCCATATGGTAGAAGGAAATGTCCCCACTGAGGAATCCTCTATGTCATGTCCTCCCACTTATCTTGCTCCTAAATTACTAAATGAGAAGAGGCTTGCCGTTGAGGCAAAAGAGCTAGTGGCCCAACTATTTATTAATCTCTTCCTCCTAATTTCTTTCAAGATTTTTTTCCTTCATCAAACAAAACTATGATGGACACCCCTATGGTTGATCAAGAGACTTATATCCCTTCAAATCTCCTAGCCTCTACCTCAAAGAGTCATAGAAACCACCTTCCACATGAGCACAAGTCTTGGTGAAAGGCTCTAGTGGCTGATCAGGCCACTTTTCAAAAGAAGGAAGAGGAGATGATTGCCCTTGCTTTAGGGCCTCTTGATGTGTTCTCCTCTCTCCTCCCCTCTGCTTCCATTCAATCTATCTCAATCTTGCTTTCATATCCTACTATGAGTATGAATACACTTGAGCCCAAAAAACTATAGGTGTTCATCACTACTTCAGTCGATTTGCCCTTGTTGATGTCCCTTCTAGAGATCCTACCATTTCCTAAACTCATGGACATGCCAAATACCTCAATGGTCTGTTGTGGTTTTCTCCTCCTCCTCCTCCTCCTCTATGCCTTTTTTCTTGTTTTCGGGGAGTTCACATCCCCCAATGAATCAGAAGGTAGAAGTTGGCCCTTCCAACAATGGAGGGCATAAGAGGAGCCAACCTTCTCTAAAAGGTGGTCTGGTGCTAGCCTATTCTATTTTGGTGATGGAACAAGTTTCAGCCTCCCCTAAGTTTCTCATCACTCTTGAGTTCCTCGATGAGCCAAGCAGTGAACCTAGGGTTCCATCATCCCCATCCGTTGAGGTACAAAATGTTACTCTTGTAAAGTGCATGTTCAACTCTTTCGATGAATTTTTGGCTTTATTAACGATCTTCATTAAATCATTGACTATAGATCCACAAGAGCTAAGTGAAGAAGACCTTTCAGGGCTTCTTTCTTAGCCCTTGTTGTGAGAGGGTTGAAATATGCTCCCCTTAATATTCCACCACTGTAGACTCATCCGCCTTCCCCTTACAATGATCTAGATTAGGAAGTGGATGACCTCTTGGTTGATGAGTGTTAGGGGGAGGCCTCTTCTTTATCTTTAGATTAGGTTCGTGTGTTGTTATTTGTTACCCCATACCAGTTATATGTGTTACTGGATGACCCTTGTCACCCTTGTTGGTACTTGGATACAAGAGTGATTTTGTTTCGCAACATTTCTTTTATTTGTATCATCATTCTTCCTCTGTTATGTGTTTTGAATTTTGGAAAATTAGGGATGATGCAAAGCATTGAGGACATTTAGGCTTCCCTCCCATGTTGGCCCAATTTTTTATTTTTACTTTCTCTTCTCATACATTCCTCACATGGTTTGATATAGTAGGGGGTTGATGAGATTTAATTTATATACTATTATTATACTTATATTTATATATATTTATGAGCATCTTTGACTCAAAAATATAATATCACTGTTGTGTCTCTTGTTTGTCATGTTTATTTTTCTCTTTTTCTCTTTTCTTATCTATATCTCTCTTATTTTCTTGAGTTATCCCTCTCATGTGTGATAATTCCATTGCTATGATACTTCAATTTCTAGAAAACACATTTGTTTCCAGTGAATGTTTTCTTGAAAATCTTGGAAACATTTTTTCAAAAAATTGCATTCTTGACTTGGATCCCTAATAGAATGTGTTTCCTTCAACATGGGTTGATAAATAAAGAACTCATAAACTTTCCTCTGATGTGTGAGTATCATTTTCTTATGGGAGAAGCCTTGAACTTCCCCTCACGAGGGGGAATTTTCTTCCTTTCAAATTCCTTGATGAAGTGAACATCTTTCGAAAGGATTCCTTGATGATGAATCAATTTGAGAAAAAAATGTCTCTTCTATACTCTCAAATAGTGTGTCCCTTGAGTGGACCCTTCTTCTTCTGAAGGGTTCCCGAGGGAACCCTTTGGAAACCTTCCAAATTTTTGACGGTCTGCGTGACTATCCTTTTGGTTACTTAAATGGTTGCTTTTTTTTCTGACATGTTTTATCTATGGATAGACATATCACTTTGCAAGTGCACCTATAAATCTTCTTTCCAATTGGACTTTGTGGAGTCCCCTTTCATTGGGTTTCCCTCATGAGAGAGAACATGGGGGATGCCTCCTTGCAAGTTTGTGGGCCTATAAGGCACTTACTTCTTGGGGTTGCCTCCTTATAGGTTTGTGGGCCTATGAGACACTTGTATCTTATGGAATTTTTTCATCATTGGTTTGAGGGCCTTCTGTGTAGTTTGTGCAACTTCATAGTTTTATGAATCTATGGAGTATTTTTGTTTAAAACTCCTTAGGGAGAGTACTTTTTGAGTCCTTTTCCTTCCCTGCACTTCTGAGTTTGCTAGATCATAATCTACTTAATCAATGGTTTAGGTATACATTTCTATCACTTCTAACTCTTCAATCTACTTTATCGAGTTCTCATTAGCATTTGTGCTCACTAAAGGGGGGGGGGGAATATATAGGAGAAAATTTGCACCCCTTAGGAAAACTCCCCTTTCACATACCCTCAACTTAGAAAATCAAATCTGAAGGAAAAATTACACATCACCCACCTACCTTCCATCCACTTGGCATCTATTTTTTCCATTAGTGAGAGAATATTTGTTGGGGATGAAAGCGCGATGCAAAGACATCTATGTGGTCCGCTACTATCCCTACCAGATTCCCATGTTTGAAGCTGGTAGGGGCATTACACACTCAATTGAGGCCAAATTTCAATGTCCCTCTTTGACCAACTAACTCAGAAATGGTAGATTCTTCCTCATTCTTCCTTCAAATTCATCTATTCTCACTTCATTTTGGGCTCTAGACATTCATCACTTATTCTCTTCATGTTCTCTAGAATTCTAGCATTTGTGAACATTGTAGAAACAACAAAACTCCATAAAATCTGCATTGCAAGTGTGATGCCATCATATATGTTGCAAGCTTTGAGTCTTGTAAGACCTCCCTTTACCATGGTTGCAGCAATGGTGAATTGTCCAAGTTCATAGCTTATTTTATCCTTCTATTGGCTAGTGATATTTTTGGTGGAGGTGGTAACATTTCACTCCTCTCCTTTATGATTTGACTGAGTAGCATAATATAGTTTTTAGTGTTCTTTTATTCCTTTTCTTTCTTTTATCACATGTTCTACTTAGTTTTTTTTGGGTTTTCCATGGAGGTAGAAACACAAAAATGAGGGTGTAACTAAGGTAGACCCCTATATAGCCCCAATAATTTTCCCTCTTGCTTGTCTATAGGTGGATGTGAATTTGGAGCTAGCTAGTGAACTAGCACTTGTGTGAGATCATTTTCATCACCCTTTCTCTTATTTATTTTCTTTATCATATTCGTCTTTACTTTCTACATTTCCTCATTTTGTTTTTTCCACCTAAACCAAATTGCTAGGCTATTAGAAAAAATTTAGGCAATCTTTATTGTACTTTCTAATTTATGTCTATATAGACACCAATGTGCCAGAGAGACACCACTGCATCGTATTTTCATCCCAAAACTATGCTCCCATCCTCAGACAAAGAGTTGTTTGAGGTATAGTATTGATTCCAAAAATTGATTCACCTAACCCAAACCTAAAACTCGAGTCTGTAGAGTGACAAAAACATGTCATAGTTCTATTCATTCTCAATCCTCATCCCAATACATCCTTTAGAGTGAGGTAAATTAGGTCAGACCTCTTCTCTCAACTCTTCGTGACCTAGAGCCTTGACGTGGTTGGTCCCCCTCTCTTACAAATATATTTTTACATGAGTATCTAGCATGGCCGAGTAGTCAAGACTCATCATTAGTGCATATATTACTCCCTTAGTTGTACTTAAGGGTGGTGTTAGTGTAGACAAAGTCTTTATCTGCCTAGTTAGCTAACCACCTATCTAGGATTGACCTATTCACACCTAGCTTAATTTTACTTAGGATTATTTTGATTTTTGTCTCACTTCATAGCATTGATGTATGTGTCCTCTTGACTTGAGAAACCTATAGACACTTCCTTCTCCAATTTTCAAGTGAGCTCACAATTGTCCCACCTATAAAGGGGTAGTCAGTAGTTCAATCCTACCTTCCTACCTCCTCATCCTTTCCTATATATGCAAGGATTAATCATTGTATCATACACTCTTTATTTCATATTTTATAGATAGACTATTGTGCATATTTTATTCACTTATGGAAGTTATTTCATGCTCTCTTTGATCTTGTTAGTCTCCAACAAATTCTTCTAGGCATATATCTTGATTATGGTATGTGGTGGAAGGAAGAACTTTTTCAATAAAAATTAGATGATGGGATGAATTAAGGTGCCCTATAATAGCCTAAAATCAATTTTATATATCTTAGTGGGTATAAATGACTCTTGAAATGCCTTCTCAAGGATCTCTTTATGTATGAGAGATGTAAAAAGGAGTTTTAGGATGTATATTTGATCTAGTTTTTTACTTAGGGGATCTAAGAGTTTATAGTTAGATGAATAATATGGTTTTATTGGGCTCCTTGAAGAGTTACTTTACCGCAACATGTGGTGACTACACATTCAATATTTTTTGTTTAGAATGGATATAGTGAGAATTTGATTATTAGTTTATTTAATATGACCCACAATGAAATCATATGAATAAATGAAATTGTTGTAATTGTTTCCCTTATTGGAGTCATTTTTATTCCCATGGTTATGGATTGTATCCTTATAAATTCCATATCATTATTATAATATTTTCTAGCATAAACTTTGATGTTGATGTCTCCTTGGTCAATAATATCTTAAATGTTATTTTTTAGTTTCATGCAATTAAGTGTATTATGCCCTTTTACTCTATGGTATTCACAATAGTCATTATCATTGTACCATGAATATTTAAATTTTGGTTCATTCTATTATCTAATTTTTAGAAATTTTATAAGATTAGATTTGACAAATTTTTCAAGATAGATTTAATTGTCTCTCCTAGGGGAGTTTATTTTCATCTTAAGTTGTTATTTTTCTAGGTTCTCCTCTTGGAAGATTCATTTTTTGGTTCTTTGGATGAACATTGATTATTTTTGTACGTTTTGTACAAACTTTGCATCTACTACACCATCATTGGTATTTTTTAATTTTTTTTAGCCCAAAGGTGAGGTTTGTCATTAGAATGTGAAGCATGGTCTTTGCTTTCATTGTATATTTAATAAGACCATTTACAATGATATACTTTTCATTTTTTTTTCATTTATCTATTATTTCTTCAAATGTATTAGTGCATTGTAGTTCTAAGTGAAAGCCCATTTCTTGATTGAAGTCTTAAAAAAGTATGTTCAAAAGTTGTTTTTAGGTATTGATTTTTCATAATTGTAGGAAGGAATAAAATAATTTTTCATTTTTTTTTTGTGTGTTACATAGGTTGATCATGGAAATTTCATGTTCAATATTATTATTAGCAATCAGATATGCACCCTTTGTCAAATTTGCAAAAATCAGACTATATGTTGAAACATGGAAACTCTTTCCAGATGTGGGAAATCTATGTGAAAAGAGAATCTCTAGAGTGAGTTGGTTCTCCACATGATGATCCTATTCTAAAATATTTTTTTTGGAAAAGGGATAGAGGATAATTGAAATTAAAATCTATGACTAAAAATTATTTTCAAGACTTGATAATAACCTAATGATGACTTTGGTTTTTTCCTCACAAACAGCTTCTAGAAAATAACAAAATCTCACAACCTCTCATGAACAATTACACATAGATTATTTGCATGAAGATTTAATTTCAAATACAACATGAAACCTGTATCTTTGGACTATTTTGCATCAAAATTACAATCTTAGGACACAACAAGGACTCTGTAAACAAGAATCACAACATAACATCAAACTGAAACTGCAAGTGGACCCAAAAATGAGAATAAGGAATGTTGTTTTATTCAACTGTAAGAGTATGCCAAACTCTAAAAACTGAGTACAAAGAAGTTTAAAATCTCAAAAATGTGTAAGAGTAAGAAAATCTAATCTGAACTAGAAAACCCTAAGTTTTCCTCAAAGATATATCTCTCAAAACCCTAATCTGAGCTCAAGAAAAAAGATCAAGGAAAGGTATCAAAAACTCCCTAAGAAATAAGCACAATAGCGGAAAAATTTCAATTTTTTCATGTACATACTATCAGGCCTCTAAAAATAGGCAAAATTTGCTTTTAAAGCAAAGAAAACACCTTATCTCTCCAGCAGGAATCTCAAATCCGACCAAGAGAAAAAGGCAATATCCAACTGCTAAAAACAACAAGAAAACATAAGTCATTTATAAGTCATTGTTTTAACTCCTGCTTTACATAGCTTGCAAATCTTAATACACTCTCACAATCTAACCAATTTTTTGCAACTAAAGATTTTGGAAATATTTTGAAAATCAATAATAAGCTTATCTCCCCAATTACAATAATTGATTTTATTAAAAAATCATAAAATATGATGCATATTATCTTATGAATATTTAATTGATTTCTTTCAAAATCAATTTGGCAACTAATACTAATGAAAAATCATTTACAATTAATTTCTAGGAAATTAATCAAAAATGAAACTAAAGCATGAAAGCCTTCACCAAGGTATAAACATAGAATGAAATGCCTTAGATATTGCATAATAACTCAAGGCTATGTGAATCAGCCATCATAGGTATATTTGACTTGGGAATTAATAAATATTAAAAATAAAGCAAAGCAATCCTAAGTCAACTTAGGGTTTGAGAAACCCTAATGAACAAAACACAAGGAATGCCCTATGTTTCACTTCATTTTGAAAGTGAAGACTTTGGAAGAAAGCCTCCTCATGTCGCTGCCATGTGGACTAGGGTTTCAGCTTCTAAGACTCTATTCAAGCATCCAATATTTTGATTCAAATCATGCTTGGCCTCCATATGGTCATGGTAAGCTTATTATCTCTCTTCTCTTCATACCTTGGGTCCCTTGATGAAAAAAAAAAACTTAGAGGTCGCAGATTTTACAAATATTTTGATTTCTTTGTGCACTTCCTGTGTTATATATTTTTGTTCTTCCTCGTTGTCTACCATGGGAGAGCTCGACCCTTATTCCTGAGAGCTCTTAAGAGCTTGGTCACGCCACCTCTACTCCTCCTCCAACATTATTTTGTTGTTCTCTCCATCAAACTAGAGCTTATGAAGCTTTAACTCTACAAAAAATCACTTCATTTTTGCAAACTTGCAAGCCATCACATAGGTCACACCACTATGAGACCTTTCTAATGCATTTCATCAGAATTTTTGTGTGACTCGATTGTTTTATTTAGATATCTCTATTTTATATCAAATGGAAAAACTTGTAAAAGATTAAACAAGAGTTATGATTGATTGCTTTGAGTAACCAAAAATGCAGACCACTCCCCAGGTCACACCACTCCTATACACAATGGGATTCCCTTGCACTTTTATGGGCTCGACCCAAGAGAAAGTAATGTATATTTTGAATTTTGAAATAACCCTCATGTGGGTGTCTACTATTTTGAATAAAAGCATATTATGATGCTATTTGGAAATTGAACTTGACCACCATTGTACAAGTCTTGCATTTAAATGAAACCCCATGTAATAGTAAAAACTGAGTAAATATTCATTTGTATTTGACATACTCAAATGGGTATCTTCTATTTGAAGAACAAACAACATTTTAATAAAAAATGCTCACATGGGTATTCTGGAAACCATAATAAATTTGTATTTGAATTAGTCTAAGTGTGGGTATTTGTTATTTTGAAGAAATTTGTTCACTCCGATGCATCTGGAAGGAGATCACATTTCAGAGATAAAAATTCATATGGATATTGAAATTTTTGTATAGACTGCATTTCTATAGTTTGGCTATTTACCCTCCATTTTCTGAAAATGAATACTATGAACCCCTAAACCTACAAATGCACAAGAGAAAAAAAACACATTAGGTTGTTAGATCAAATGAATGCAAACAAGTATGATATATTCCCCATGAAATCCATCTATTCAAAATTAAAATTAGGAAAATGAGGAACACAATACAAGAAACTAAATTAAATCGTAATTAAGCCAATAGATTAGTGATCCCATGGGGGAATTGGTGCCAATGAAGTGTTTAAAATTGGCCCTTTACCAATTCCTAAGTTGCATTGTAGATTGATTGAGCAATAGTCAAATCTCCAAAGAGATTTGACCATAACCTTGTTACAATTTATGAGAATCATGAATGATTGAGTGAGATGGGCAAAATTAGCTCTCAATGTGAAGAGAGTAACTTTACATGAAGATTGTGGATGAGAAATGAGGAGAGAAGCCTCCAATTTATAACTTTCAATTTGGATGAGGAAGTGAAGTTTGAGCAATGTGGGACTAACTTTCAATCCAATGGTTGAATGCCACATGTCATGATGTGAATGGTTAATGGTTTTGCACATTTTGGCCAAAGTGCCAATAAATGCACCTATTTTGAATTTGAATTTGTGAGATGACTTGTTGAAGAGGGAAGAGAAATGGAGTTATTGTCACTTGGATCAAGGCCAAGGACATGTAAGAGGCATTGAGTGCCTTGTTGGAAGGACCAAGTCCACTTGGCCTTTTGAATTCAAATAAAGGAATATTCCCTTTTGATGGCATGTGAGGGAAAATAGAGAATTAAATAAATCAAAGATTGATTTATTGTGCAACTTGCATTCTCTAGAGGATTTTAATGAGAAGGATTAATTTAATCATGATTTTGATTAATTTAATGAAGAATTAGATGATGTGAAAAATTAGACTTGAATTTATGAATTGATTTAAGTCAAGAATTGAGAGGAAATGATTTGATTTATTTAACTGAGGAGATAAATATTAGATTAAATCAAATAAGGTTTTATTTATTTAATTTAATAAGAGCACTTTAGAAAATTTAATCAAATAAAATGATTTATTTAATTAAACAAAAATGCAAGGTTAATTAAATTAAATTGATTAATTTAATCAAAGGAGGTGATAGACCTAGCCAAATGAATAATGATTCATTAGATTAAGAGATAGAATTACGATTAAATATTGAGAGTATGATTTTAGAGGAAATGATGTTAGTGATCAGGATCAAGTGTGCCCAAATCGAAAATGTACATTTTCCATGTCTATATTTTGCCCCTCTTTGAAGCAATGTACTTGTTGCTTTGTTTCAAAGAATAAACTGTTGTGATCAAAGGTTCAAAAAATTTCTTGATTTTTTCAGATGCCCCACTACTGCCTCAGCGGAAGGATAATGCTGGATACTGCCCCGTCGAGAGATCGGACAATTTTTTGGATTTTTTGGATGATCTCGTGAAAAAAGATGACAAGGTGCTCAACAACCCATAACTACCCCAGAATGCCTAAAAATAGGTTTAAATGCCCAAAAAAGATGTAACATGATCCTCGGTTGGATCAAAATAGGATCAGGGAACCAAAACCCTAGTCGAAAGGTCAAATTAGGTCAAAAAACCCTAATTTTCAGGCTTAAATAGACTTCAAGGGGTCACTTTAAATACATTTGAAATCTTAAACCTTGAAAAAATTGACACCTAGAGCTATGAGACTTGGTCACGATGGCACAATGACAACTTCCTTTGCATGTGTTAAAGTGGGTATGAATACATTAGCGACTGGTCACCACAAGACCCATGGTATGTACCCCTATTCAACTTTTGTTTTTTTCATTATTCGTGCATTAATTAGGGCTTAGGTATGGTCTAGGCAGCGCAATGTGATATAGCACCATGGAAAATGCACAAACGAGGTTGTGCGGTCCTATATAGGACAACTTGTGCATAAAGCGTCACATGATGTAGTTAGGGTTTCAGATTTTTTGGTCACCAAACTTGGCCGCTTGCACAAATTGCACCGCGTGGGCCAGTTTGTCCAATTCGGGTATCAAAGTCCGCCACGTGGCGTAGTTTGGAACATTACAAACTGCATCACTTTTTAGAATAGCACCACTTTTGCTATTTCAAAAGTGAAATGCGATATAGACATCATATTTTCTTTAGGGAAACTGACACAACTTCTTTCTTTGCATAGGAGAGTCATGAGGTCATTCATTTGAGGGAGCATCGGTGGCCAGTACTTGAGAGATTATAGGATATGCATGTATTCCTCCAGGAGTATCTTGGGATGTTTGGTCTATGGAATGTTACCTACGTCCATCCTATTTGAGCACATCTAGGTATGATGCATGCCTTGGCCGAGTGGTGGCACAATGAGATGCCATCCTTTCATCTTCCTATTGGCAAGGTCACCAATACCCTTGAGGATGTCTGGCGCATCCTACGACTGCCCATTCATGGAGCCCAAGTGATCTATGATTTGGAGGTGGGTAGGGATGCCTGCTTTGGTGTTATGGGTATTAAAGAGCTTATCCTTTGCGATGGCTAGATAGATTTGGAGGGGTATCAGGGGATAGCCCTTACTTACAGCTTGATTTTGGTAGCCATTATTTCTATTCTTGTATCTCCTGATACAAGAGATAAGTAGGGGATAGCCCCTACTTACAGCTTGATTTTGGTAGCCATTATTTCTATTCTTGTAGGATGTCTGGCACATCCTATGACTGCCCATTCATGGAGCCCGAGTGATCTATGATTTGGAGGTGGGTAGGGATGCCTGCTTTGGTGTTATGGGTATTAAAGAGCTTATCCTTTACGATGGCTAGATAGATTTGGAGGGGTATCAGGGGATAGCCCCTACTTACAGCTTGATTTTGGCAGCCATTATTTCTATTCTTGTATCTCCTGATCGGCGTGGCTGATACTTCAGTCTAGGTTTGGGATTGGCATGGTAGTAGATGTGTGCTCATCGAGTGTACTTTTCTTGGGGACTAGTACTATTTGCCTCTTTGTATCGAGATTTGCACGAGTTTTCCTAATTCGACATTCAGGCTCTTGGGGCCGGGTTGAATCTTCTACACATTTGGGCATGAGAGCAGACCTTAGTGCTTTGCCCCATTGTGTGGTGGTATGGAAGGGAAAATATTTATTTTACCCAAATGGGTATAGACGACATAGCCTACTGGTAGTGAGTTTTGGATGAGATGACAATGTTTATATGGAGGCCATAAATGGGTATAAGTCCATGGTATGATGATGCTTATTAGCTCTTCTTTGCTCACCAGGATAGACTCATGCTGGGCTGGGAGCATACTATGATAGAGAGGTACCTTCTTGATAGGGTAGCCAGACAGTTTGGTGAGGTGCAGGACATCGCTGATTATCAGTATATGGCTCTCTTTGCCCATACGACAAAGGAAACAACATGGGGGTAGCTGATTCTAGCAGAGGAGGTAGTGTCCTCATTTAAATAGTTAGTGGCTTAGCCATGGCCATATGATCAGGGGCCAATAGATGCAGGGGTGAATCCAGTGTATAGGGCATGGTTTAGACCTCCACCAAGATTGACAGTTCTTGGGACAGTGCTCCCGTGTCAGAGGCCCAGAGGTAGGTCAGCAGGCAGGGGTCGAGGAGGTGTACCACCTCCTCAGTAGTCATCTTTGAGAGATGGAACACAAGAGGTAGCATGAGAAGATGGGCAGCCTAAAGTGGAACCACAACATGTACAAGTAGCACAGCCAATGGGATAGCCAGTGGGGCAGCCAAATCCCCATGATGCACTGATTCAACAGTTACAGGGCCAAGTACAGGTTCTGACAGCTAAGCGAGATGAGGCTCGGTAGCAGGTTGTTGTAGTTATATCAGAAAGAGATCAGGCCCGATCTGAGAGGGATCAGGAGATTGGTTGATGGAGGTAGTTAGAGAGCGTAGCTTCCACATCCCTGGGCTAGTCAGTTGACATTCAGGAGTACATAAAGGCGATCAGAGAGGTCGAGTACTATCGTAAGCACTATCAACAAGCAGTGCCATCAGCGAGCAGGGTGCCTAATTTCTCCCAGCAGACAGGGAGGTGACTGACAGAGGATCATGGTGACCGACATGTGGGGGAGGGCAGCAGTCAGAAGGGCTAGCCCCTTTTTTGATCATAGATAGTTTTACATTTTTGATTTATGGGCTGCACTATTTTGGCCTTATTGTACCATATATTGATGTACACTTGATCTGACCTGTATCATAACAATATTTTTTGATGATATATATGAGATGATTCACCCTTTATGATATGTATGGTGCACATGTATGATATGCAGGTTTACTATGATGCTATGAGATGTTCATATTCTTATGCTTATGTGATGTAATGTATGTTTCTAATTTATACATTTTTTTGGTATATTTTCCATGATTTTTAATGGTGATAATATGCAAATGATAATGGATGCAAATGATTATGTGTGATGCAATTCTTTCTTAAGATGCTAAGAATAACAAATTTATATTATTCCTCATAACTTAAGATAATGATATGATGCAATGTGCTAATGATTATGTGGATGCAGAGTGTATGCATTGGTGATGTTTTGATTACTTTCATGATACCATGTTAGTGTGGAAGGAACATAGAAGAATTTAGAATTAGTTAGTTAGAATGGTGATGGTGATTTGAATTTCTAGGAATTGGGATTTTCAAAGGGTCAATTGCATTATATTTGATAACACACATAGGTATGATGCATCAAGGTATAAAGGACTAGGATGGCATTTGTACCTAGTGTGGACCTTGACTCAACAAACAAATTATGAGTATTCTTGTTCACACTTGGCATGTGTACTTCATTCAGGATATAGTTCAGACATTCTAAATATCTCGAGCCAAAACACAAGAAAGCGAGCTTTCCTATGTGGTCAACAAGATACCTAAAACATCCTCCATGCAAACCAAACAAAGAACGTATGACCAAGTTATTTTACAAGAGTGTCCAACAAGCATAGAAGATAGAAAGATAATGATCCTTGCCCCATTCCTTTCTCTCTAAACTTGTTTTATTTAGGCATCATCGAGAGGTCCTTAGAATGAGCACAAAATAAGATAAGTCAAAAAGACCAAATAAAGTAAACAAAGAAGCTAATGTTCTTCATACCGCTAGCCAAGACTAACTACTGTGGTGTACTTGATGTTTATGTCCAGTGCATGAAAGCTTCATCCTAGGACATGTTTTGATTAGGGTTTTGATGGGTCCGATTTGGGTGATAAGCTATTGATATTCTAAGTTGACCAACTTGCTTGCTTACTGATCTAGACTTGAGGCTTTGATGATTAAGCGTTCACTTTTGAACCTTCTAAATTTTCTTTTGACTGACTCATAGAAGGGTGAAAGCGACGATTGATTTATTATGAGTGATGAAATTCATGGGTGAAAGCGAGCTGAAATGGATGCACCATTTTGGATTTTTCAGATATTTTGAGGTTGTTTTGGTATTTTGAGATGTTTTACAAATGTTTTTTGTATTTTCGAGGTTTTCAATGAAAGGAATAACTTAAAGACCTATCCTAGGGGTCTTGAGAGCTGATCCATAGATTAGCCTTGCCTACATTATACACACAAATACCATGTAGTTCGAATGACGGCTAACTGACTTGATGGACAAACGAATTGGCCCTCTTTTATTGCTTTAAAGGACTTACCTAAGATGCAGACTAGATGGGAAAATGGATTGCCAATGCAATAGACGCCTAAGGGACTGACCCTACTATCTTGGGGGATGATCAAAGATCAACCTTTCCTACGTTCAAGCTCAAAGACAACATAGTTCAACAAGGTGAAAAATTGACAAGACTTAATGATGAATTTTTTGAAGATTTTCTAATGTTTCAACACGTTTTTGGTTTTTTTGAATGATTTGGATGTTTTTGGATTTTTTGATGAATTTTGAGAAGAGTTCAACAATATACACGAATTTGATCTGATGTCGATATAGGAACATGCTCCCAGCATGGTGCGATTGACTACTTTGATAAAGGTAGGAAAAACTAACCTTAGGAATATGCCAAGTAGTACTATGGTGGAGTAGGATATGGACACCAACTCAGGCTATGGTATGGATGCGAGCCGATGGGTGTATGGATGGTTAATGAAATGTGATGGAATGGATGAGTGAATCATGTAGATCCTAGTGGATAGAGAGTGTTTTATTTATGCTTGGCACCTATTTTCCAGGTTTTCACCAAGGTACTTGTCCAAAGCACCACCGAAGTGGTTTTCTCTAGAGGATAATTTTTTTTCTTTACTATTTTCAATCCTTTTTCTGATTTTTTTTGGATTTTTTGTATTTTTTGATTTTTTTGTTGTCGCCAAGACACCTATTTGCTAGGTTTTCATCAAGGTAAATTTTTTTTCAGACTTTTTCTTCTTTTTTTTTTTTGGTTCTATACCTTGCAAGATTTAGGCATAAATCTTTTTGAGGTGCGAATTGTTCATGGACTCCTGCAGAGGTTCACCTTTTGGTGTCGACAACTGATATGCCCTAGATTTGTAGCTTGCAGTGATGATGAAAGGTCCCAGCCAGTTGTGCTCAAATTTCCCCTTGCTATCCGGGTTTGGTACATTCTTTTGGTTCTCTTTTAGCACAAGGTCACCAACTTGGAAGGTGTGTTGCCTGATCTTCTTCTTGTAGCTCTATTTTAGGAAATTGTTTTAGACCTGTAGATGATTTAGGGTGTCCATTTGCCATTCATATAGTAACTCCAAATCATTCAGTCTTGTAACCCTGTATTCCTCCTCTCCGATGAGGTTTTGCAGTGATATCCTTAGTGACGGGAGCTCGATCTCAATTGGGAGTATGGCCTTCGATCCGTAGACCAGGGAAAATGGGCTAGTGCCTTTCGGTGTGTGGATGCTGGTGCAGTAGGCTGATAAGGTGAGATTTAACTGTAGATGCCAATCACGATTAGAGTTATTGATTGTTTTCTTGAGAGTTTTCAGGATAGTCTTGTTTGTAGCTTCTTCTTGGCCATTTCCTTGTGGGTAATATGGTTTGGAAAAGTAGTGTTGGATTTTGAATTTTTCACACAAGTCACAGACATCTTGATTCTTGAAAGGTGTCTCGTTATCAGAGATAATGGATTGGGGAACACTGTATCAGCAAATGAGGTAGTTTAGGATGAACTTGGATATCTATTTACCTGTGATGTAGGTCATGGGAATTGCTTTGAACCACTTTGTGAAATATTCGTTGGTGGTGATAATGAACTTGTGGCCATTGGATGAGGTGGGTGAGATTTTACCTATGAGATTGAGCCCCCACTGGGAAAAGTGCCAAGGTGTAACAATGGGATGTAATTCTTGAGTTGGTGTGTGAATGAAATCTCCATGTTGTTGGCATTGTAGACACCTTCAGACAAAGTCATTTGCCTCTATCTCCATTGTCGGCTAGTAGTATCCGGTTCTCAACAACTTCTTAGTCAAGTTCATACTACTCGAGTGTGAACTGCACATGCCATTGTGTACCTTAGTCAAAACAGTCAAGGCCTCCTCAAGTGTTAAGCAACGTAGCAGGGTTCCATCAAGACTTCTATGGAAGAGGGTTTCTCCTAGGATGACAAATTGTAAGGACCTTTTGACAAAGGTTTGCTTGAGGTTCAAGGTAATGTCGGCTGGGAGGACTCCTAATCTTAGATAGGTGTAGATATCATGGTACCAAATATCACCAGGACCAACAAGTTCACATGCATATTCTGACTCTGGTACCTCCAACATGGGTATGAGAAGTTGCTCTACCAGGAACTCATGTTTCAAGACATTGTGAGGGATATCTAGCAAGGATCCGATTGTTTCCATTGCATATGCTACTTTGTTGTTTTCCCTTAATATTTTCTCAAAGGTGATGTCGATGAATGATTCCTTGAGGCTTTCCACTATATTTTTGTATGGTGCGAGCTTATCATCTTTAGTTTGGTATTCACTGTTGACTTGGTTAATGATAAGCTGCATGTCTCCATTGACCTTTAATGCCATTATTCTCCACTGTGCTGCAATCTTGAGACCTATGGTTAAAGCCATGTACTTTGCAATGTTATTTGTATAGGGGAATGCCAACTTGTAAGATCTTGGTATAAAGTCCCCTTGTGGGGTGATGAAGATCACATCGGCTCCTGACCCATGTTGCGTGTGGGATCCATCAAAGTATAGTTTTATGTGGTTGGCTATGCTAAGATTGAAAAGGGACTCATCTAGAAACTCTAATATGAGCAGGTTGTCTATGTAGAGGGGAGCTTTTGCTAGCTGATCTGCGATGACTTTTCCCTTGATTTCCTTTCACTCTACATAGTCAATATCATGCTTAGATAGTATCATCACCCATTTAGCCATTCTACCTATAAGCATTTCTTTTGACAATAGATATTTGAGGGGGTCTATCTTGGCAATTAACTTAATTTGATGAGCTAGCATGTAGTGTTTGAATTTTTGGGCTGCAAACACCATTGCTAGGAAATATTTTTCTATTCATGTGTAATTGAGCTCGTATCCTACCATTTTTCTATTGATATAGCAAATGGCCTGCTCGGTTCCCTTTTCATCATGTTACACTAAAAGGGCACCAAGGGCGGCTATCATTTCTGAGATGTATAGAATCAATGTTTTCCCTACGATCGATGGCATCAACACAGGTGGTGTAAGTAGATATTCTTTGATTTTTTTGAATGCTTGTTCACACTTGTAATCCCACTTGAATGCTACTCCCTTTTGGATCAGGTGTGAATAGGCAATCTATTTATCTACTAGTTGTGCTATGCATCTTCTGATGGATTGAAGTCTACCTTGTAATCCTCTGAGTTGCTTTAGTGTTCTTGGTGCTCCCATATCCAAGATTGCTTTTACTATTGTAGGATCCACATTTATCCCTCATTGAAAATATGTACCCCAACAGCTATCTTGATTGTACCCTAAAGACACATTTCTTTGGGTTGAGTCTGACTTTGTATTTTTCTAGCCTATCAAAAATTCCAATTAGAGTTGCTATGTGATCCTATCTCTTCTTTGATTTGGCCAATATGTCATCCACATAGTCTTCGATAGTTTTGTGGATCATGTCATGGAAAATCAGTGTCATGGCTCTTTGGTATGTAGCTCCTACATTCTTTAATCCAAATGGCATCACATTCTAGCAATAGGTTCCCCAAGGACATGTAAAGGTTGTCTTGTGCTGGTCCTCTTTTGATATCATTATCTGATTGTATCTAGAGAAACTGTCCATTAGGGACAATATCTCATGCCCAACCGTCATGTCCACTATCATGTCAATGTTGGGTAGGGGAAAATCATCCTTAGGAAATGCTTTGTTTAGATCTCTAAAGTCAGTGCAGATGCGGATGCCCCCATTTGGTTTTGAGACTGGCACAAGGTTAGATACCCACTATGGATAGTCAATGAGGCATATGAAGCCAACATCCAAGAGCTTCTATAATTCTATCTTCATGAGGAGAGCTATTTGTGGCTGCATTTTTCTTAGCTTTTGTCTAACTGGCTTTACTTCAGGGTAAACTACCAAATGATGAACTACTACTTCAAGATCCAGACCTAGCATGTTGGCGTAGGTCCATGTGAAGTTTTTCTTTCTTTTTCTTAAGAATGCAGCCAATAATTCTTGTTCCTCTATCTGAAGTGTTTGAGCATAGAATGTGATTTGCTGTTTTGTTTCTGTTCCCAAGTTGATAGGGTTGCACTGCTCTGCCAGGACTGCTAACTTTTCTTGATGTATGGTAGTAGGGGGAGATTGAATCCTTCATCCTCCAGCACCTCAAAGAGGTTTTCACCATTGGGTGCATTCTTTATTTTTATTATTTTGTGGTTAGAGAGTGCCACAGTGTGGTTTTTACTCAATAACTCTGAGCTTATTCTTAATATTTTCCTTTTACGACTGAAGGACTCAATCATCTCCCCATAGTATGCCTAGGTATCCAATGTGATTTTGAAGCCTTCCTTTTGATCCCCACACAGAATTTTATCCCTTAGTCCCATGAATTTTGAGAGTGCCTCATTATTTTCAAATGAATCCAGAATTTGTGGTCCTCGTTGATCATGGTCGATGAGTTGTGGGTGTACTAAGGTGATTCGGTGGGTTTGTTGGTTTGACTCAGTCATGGAGGCACTAATCATTAATAGGGTGGAATATTCAAAGAGCCTAGGGAGACCTACTATGGTATCATCATTGTCACTACTGGCACAAACATTGGTGATGTCAAAGGTGAAGTTATCAAGTGGGATACCTAGGCATACAGGTGGTCTAGGAGTAGTTGTCGTTACCTGAGGAGAGGACCTGACTACCCTACATGGAGTACCTCTACCATGTACAGTTATACTCGGAGGAGTATACCCAAGGCCAAGGTTCTACATTCTTCTTTCTACAATGATGGGCTCCAGGCATCCATCACTATTTCTTCCAAGGCTTTCATTCCTATTATAGCCCATACCAAACATCATTTGAAACCCTCATTTAGTTTCATCCATGGATAGGGTGGGGGTGGGACTTTCATCTTGGTATAATGTATTTGAGATATCTCCCTCATCCAAATTTTCTCTACTGAGATCCCCCCAACGACAGAATCTAGAGGGGTTTGCCCTAACAATGTGGATAGGTGTTTCAACTAGCTGAGGTTGTCCATGCGACCGCGAAGATTGTGGTAACTCTCCTACAACAAATGCATTCCTTCTCATTCTTTAGTCACCACATCCATTGTCCTGGATCATGTTTCTGATTTTGGATATGTCAGGGATGGCGGGTGTCTCTATCGTAGAAGTGGAAGCGAGGTTGGTTGGGTCGATGTATGAAGTAGATGGTCCTTCATCATTTTTTGGTACTTGGGGGATCTTATAAAACTTGGATTCCAATTTTTTGCAATAGGAAAAAGGTTCGGGATCCCCATATATAGTGACCTCTTTGTTATGGTGTGAGAATTTAATACATTGGTCATATGTCGAGGCCATTGCCTTCATTCCGTGGATCCACGGGCATCTAAGGAGGATATTATATGGTAGGTCAAGGTCAAGGACCTGACAGGTGTTCTCCATAGTTGTCGGTCCCACTTGGATTGGGATTTTTATAGTGCTTTGAGATACTCTTTCTTGATCATGATACGCCCTTATTGTGATGCTTTTGTTCTTATTAATGGAATCCTCAATGAATCCCAATTTATTTATGAGTTTTAGAGAAAAAATGTTAAGGCCTACACCTCCATCCACCAAGACTCTTTTGGCCTTATTTTAATGGACAAGCACTTGAAGGTGGATTGCACGGTTATGAGATGGCTATGGAGGGAAATCTTGGTCAAAGAATGTAATGAGATTTGGGGTCATGATGTTACCCACCATAGCCTATAATTGATCTATGTCAAGGGTGGCAGAGATGGTGGAGGCTGCTAATGCTTCATCAAGGATCTTCTTATGGGCAGCAAAAATTTTCAATAGTTCCATGATGGAGATTGGGCAGGGTTTCTCTTCAACTATTCAATTATGTTCTAGTCATAGGGGATGGATTTTGTATTAGAAATGGGGGTCTTAGCTAGTGCCCCGACAATGGTAACCTTTCCACCACATGTGGTGACTCCATATTCATTGTTGGCTCCTTTGATATTTATGACTGTGACCATTTCATTGACACATCCAACTATATCCTCATACACTAGATTAGCACTAGCATATTTTTTCCTACCCTTATTGTTCCCCTAATTATTTCCTTGATTGTTTCGTTGGTTGTGGTTTGGCATCGGATTTGTGTATATTTTCAAGTCTTGGTTTTTGGCTAGCTGATCGATATTGATAATCTAATCCTTAATGAGGTCTTGGATGATGTTTTTTAGCCTCATGCAATTGGCGGTAGTATGTCCCTTGACCTTATGGAAGTCACAAAGGATATTTTCATTATACCATGGTGTCTTGGTTATGGGTTCCACATATTTCTTAGAGTTAGAGACTTTGATTAGATTCTCTTTGATCAACTTATTCATTATAGACTCGATAGATTCCCCAAGGGCCATGAAATTCCTCTTGGGGGGATACTTGCCTCTGGGAGGTGGTCCTCCTTGATTATTCAGATTGTTGATTTGGTTGGTGGGAGGTGGTTGTTGTTGTGCCACAACTACATTAGTCTACACATAGTTGTGATTATAATTTTACGATTGATGATGGGTTTGGATGTTCTGCTTAGGGGCACTGATGACCACTTTAGCATCAACCACGCCATCAGTTTTGATATTTTTTTTCCTTGACCATGTTCGAGGTTTATCATTATAGTTATTAGATGGGTGGTTATCCTATGGCGGATTGAATTTTGATGTGCCTCCTCGCACAGTAAGAGCTCTTTCGATGTTGAGCACCTTTGGGATCAGTTGATCATAGGATGTGATGCATTTCATTTTCAGGTAGAATGCCAAGTTTTCATCTAGATTGGATATGATGGTGCAAACTTGTTGTTCCTCTGGCATGGTCCACTTGCTTTTATTAGCCTTGGATTGCCATATTTGCAAGATGGATGCAAACAACTCTCATTTTCTTTGTTTGAGTGTTGATAGTTCTTCCAAACTAACATCCGCACCCATGTTGAAACCATAATTTTTAAGGAAAGCTTCCACAATTTCCTCAAATGTTTTAATGCCCATGGGTAGGCAAGAAAACCATTCCATAGATGGACCAATCAGACTATAGGGGAAGAGTTGCAATAGATGTGTGTCATCATATGTAACTTCCACGCAATGCACCTGAAATTCCTTGACGTGGTTTTTAGGGTTACCCATTCCATTATACTTGTCAAATTTGGGGATCTCGAATCCCTTTGGGAATGGTATCATGGTGAGACTTTTGTTGAAAGGATAAGGGCACAAGTTGTAGGGTGTCCTTTTTGTTTTTCCCTTTTGTAAGTCCAACACTTGCTATGAGAGCAGTTTGATGTGTGTTGTGACATATTTGCTTGGGTTAGGAGGTGGAATGAATGAGTTGTGAGGTGTTTGATGGGTGGGAGGAGTACTAGTGGGCATTTGTTGCAAGCTCTGTTGTGCGTTCAAAGCCTGTTGGTATGCTTGCATTTGTGTCAACAATGCTTTTTTTTAATCTTGCTGTTGTTGTTCCAACAACACTTGTTGTTGATCCATCTATTGTTGTTCCCATGAAGCCTATTGTTGGTCAATCTATTGTTGTGCTAGTAAAGCTTGTTGTTGGTCTAGTTGTTGTTATGTGAACAAAGCTTGTTGTTGGTCGAGTTTTTGTTGTGCCAACAAAGCTTATTGTTTAGCTTGTTGTTGTGCTTGAAAGTCTTGCAGGGTTTGTTGGTAGCCTTGCAAATGGATTTCTTGCAATTGCATTTGGTATTGTGCTTACACCTGTTGTTGGGCTTGTGCTTGTGCTTGAGCTAGATCTTGAACTTGGGCTTAAGCTTGTGCTTGGGCTAGAGCTTGAGATTGGGCTTGAGCTTGTGCTTCAACTTGTGCTTGGGCTTGAGCTTACTTCTTTTTCTTGAGTACTCTTTATTGGTTGGCCTTTTCAAGGGTTTGGATTAGAGTGGTGAATAAATTTACCATGTTGGCTTTTGGTGGGATTGGTGGTGGAACAGGAATGATGCCAACCATTGTGGCCGATGAGAGGGATATGGTGGTGGTTAGGATTTGGGTTGTTGGAGGGGTGGTGGAGATGCTCGTTCCTAGAGAAGGTATGCTTTGGGATATTTGAGGACCGATTGATGTGCTTGTCGTAGTGGCTTAGATGGTCACCACTTGTTGCTACGATGTTCACATTGCCCTGTTCTGAGAAACTATCAATGGTTAGAGGAGGAAAACCTAATCCGAGTGGTGATGTGGTTGAAAATGGAAATGGTGGAAGAGATGGTATGCTTCCTTGGAAAGAAAAGGGATTAGCAACATTGGTTGTTCCAAATAGACCACCTTCTTCTTGTGGTAGATAATTTTGCATGTTTGGTTGACAGGCTGGTGAGGCATGGAATGAAGATGAACCAGGGAGATTGTGGAATGTGAGTGGAACATATGGGTGTAATGGGTTTACTAGGATAGAATTATCCTATGTGGTAGTGATAGCCATGTCTTTCTTGGTCACAAGGCAATTCTATTGTAACTCTCATAGCACTTCCTTTGTTCATGATTGGTGAGGTTGGTGTGATGGCTGATGTGATGTGAGGTATTTCTTGATTGATAGTTGACATTAGGGATGCATTTGTGAGAGGCATGTCTGTACTAGTGCTTGTGTCAAGGTCAAAAGGGAACTAGACCCCTCCTTCCACTAACACATTTAAGTACTTGAACATGGCACTAAAAATCCGGTGGTTGTCTGGGTTTTGAACCATTTTTATCATTTCAGATTGTGTCATCTCCATGTCTTTATTTGTGATGTCCTCTTCGTAACTCTCCTCTTGAGGATTTTATGATGGAAAAGAAGAGTTACCTGGGGGATTGCTTGATCTCACAAGGTTTATTTTAGAGGTTACTTGACTCATGTCAATGGAAGTTGATATTTCACTTTTATTTTCCATGTTCTTGTATTGCGATCTTGTTTGAACCATAAAATTTAGGGATCGTTTGATCCTAACATTTTAGGCTCAAAAGAGAAGAACTAGGGAAGTCAAAGATCAAAGAAGGTGGTAATGATGATGGGATAAATGAAAGAAGTAAGTGAGTGAAACCTTTTGGAGAACTTTTGAAGGGTTACATTAAACTTGTTTAGGAATTAGATTGATTATGATGGTTTGACTATGTGTATTGAGTCAAACAAGATTGTAGTGAAGTTGTAGTCCCTAGAAAGTTGTATTATCCTAGGGAAAATGGATGAATTGGCTAAGTGTGTTAAGCCAATGTGATTGTGAACTAGTGGACCTCAAGAAGTTGTGTTATCCTAGAGGTATACTCATCCAAAGGTTTGACTATTTTGGCTAGGTGTGTTAAGCCAAGATAGGGTGATGTTGGTTTTAGCCCTTTAAGTTTAGCATGAGTGATTTTTCTAGAGTTATCAAGAAGTTTGATGATGGGATGATATTTTATTTGATGGAGAGATGGATGAGGATGAAAATTTTGATCCTAGACTTGAACCTAGACACAACTCTCTTTACAAGACCTTGGTGTTAAAGAACACACTAGAATTCCTATGAGAGGAAAGCAAACCATTCAAAGAGTTTGGGATTTTGTTGATAGTAGAACGCATAGAAAGTTGGATTATTCCTTGAAGCCTTTTTCTAGAAGTTGTATACTAGTCTCTCTCTGACTTCAAGGAGCATTTCAAGGTGTTGTTCATGGGCTTTTAGACTTATCATTTTGAACCTTGGTTTTGGAATTTTAATCTTTTGGGAAATCATTGGGAGCAACACATATGAAGTTCAATTTATCCTTTTATCTTGGTTTAATGAATTAATTTTACCAAAGACACTTGCTTGCTTATGTTTCGAACTATATGTCTAATGTTCCACTTTCTTTCTCATCCCACAAGGTCCATTGTGTGGAAATTGAGGAAAATAGGGAAAACATTTCTTATGTTTAACCTTGTTGAAAATAAATGACGATGGAATCCACACACTTAGAAACCTCTAGGGATATGATACCGAGGGAAAGAAAGAGTGCCTAAATTCATCAAAGGTATTTGTTTCCTAAAAGGGGTTTGAAATTTTGAGGTCTTGTGAATGTTTGTTTTGCAAACATTTTTGAGAACCAATAAATGTGTTTTCCACTTCCAAGCACTTTTTACAACCCTAGGATGATGAGACAATATTTTGTTGGGTTCCCACTTGGATAAATCTAGCTGTGCATATTTTGTGTGAATGGCTAAATGCTTGACCACAATGGCTCTCATCCATGGCACACACTTCTCAGGTCAACCAAGCATTAGTACCCATGAATCTCCCATGGCATACTTTCCATTTACACAACAAAACCGCATGTATAACGTGGGGTGGCTTCAAAGGATATGACCTTTTGCACCAACAAAATAGATAAGTTTTTTTCCTTTTTCTTAAAAAAGGGTTCTAATTGGGGCATTCCATTCATGGGGGATTATCCAACATCAGTGAGAGTCCATTTCAAACCATCTCGCTGGAATAATCCTCGTGATTCTTGAACTTTCCTCAAGAATCCACACTTATATACTAGTTGGAAGTCGCTTGGCTTTAGCGTGTTCCAGGTCGGGTCATTCCCTTGGGTGATTACTTTTTTCCACAAGGCAGGCCCTCTAAGATAAAAAAAAGTGAATAAACATATTTTTAGTTCGATCAACCTTCATTTAGAAACAAAGGGAGAACACTCACAATAAGTTTATTCACACTCACATGTTTTGTTCAATTATTAGGTACCCAAATTGAAATGTGGAGGCAAAATTTTATGCAACTTAGTGTCACGAAAAGTACTTTTGATTCTCAAGATCACCGTGAGGTGTAAGAGAAGCGCATAGGCCTTTTCAAATGACACTATTTTGCAAAAACACTTACAAGACACGAAGAACACATGTTCATTTTAAATCCCTCAAAGCAATATTGAATTATTTTTAAGCACCAAAGGAAATGTGAGATTTCTTTTTTCAATTTTTATTCTTTAAACAAAATCTAGTATGTTTTTCTAAGGTTCTTTTTAGCCCCTTGGAAACTTTTGAAAAGAAATTTGATTGTTTATTTTAGAACCCCAAAAGAAATTTAGTGTTCCTTAGGCAAATGAAATTAACAAATTCCTTTTAAACAAGAATCTAGAAATCCTTAAAGAGTGTTGAAGAACACTTTGTACAAAATTAGCATGGTGTCATGACGAATCTCCTACTTTGCTTAAAAAAAAAGGAATTTGTTTGCTCTTTTTGAACCCAAAGTAAATCTAGTATTTCTAAGGCCAAAGGTATTAACAAATTTCTCTTAACAAGAAGAATTTTAAAATCCCCCAAAAGTGTTGAAGAACACTTTAGTGTTTAAAAACACTTTTTCTTGCATGATGAGTATGAGGTCATGATGAACTTCCAACTTGCAAAATGATGGAAAAACAGAGAGAAAAAGATAGCCAACAAGGTTAGGAATTAAAAACTCCAAAACTTAAAAAACATATGTCAATTTTAAATCTCACTCTTTTGTCATGGTTTAGTTTGTAAAAGTGGTGAATTTTGGGTGAAAGTGGTGCTATATAGCACCGCACGGTTTACTATGGGAAACTCTCTACAAAAATAGGGAGTGAAAAAGCAGTGTGACAAGGGTAAGCAACTTAGTTTGGAAGCGGCCCTGCTTACAATTTCATTTTTTTTAGGCAGGAAATTGAGAGCGGTAGATTTTGGGTGAAACACAGTGCGATATAGAGCCATGGTGCTGAAGGCAGTGCATTATAGTGTCGCACAAGAGAACGCGATGGAGTTAGAAATTTTGAAAAAATGGTAGGCAGGTAGAAAAGTGGCGAGGTTAAGAGATTAAGCATGGGTCAATATTGCGCTGCTTCCCTGAAAGTGGCAAAGTATTGCACCACGCCTGTTAAAGTGGCTCGATATGTCGCCACACGACTATTTTCTATTACTTGTGAGAAAATGTAAAGAAAAATGCGGATTTTTTTTTAAAACATGATTAATTTCTTTTTAGGCCCTACTTCTAGCGCCAAAATGTGAACCCCTAAACCTGCAAATGCACAAGAGCAACAAAACACATTAGGTTGTTAGATCAAATGCATGCAAAAAAGTATGAGAGATTCCCATGAAATCCATCTATTCAAAACTAAAATTAGGAAAATGAGGAACACAATACAAGAAACTAAATTAAATCCTAATTAAGCCAATAGATTAGTGATCCCATGGGGGAATTGGTGCCAATGAAGTGTTTGCAATTGGCCCTTTCCCAATTCCTAAGTTGCAATGTAGATTGATTGCGCAATGGTCAAATCTCCAAAGAGATTTGAGCATAACCTTGTTAAAATTTATGAAACTAGTGAATGATTGAGTGAGATGGAAGAAATTAGTGGTGTAGGAGCACCCATAGGTTACCATAGGTTGTCTAGAAGGTCAAGTCTTGGGAAATTTGTTTAGGCCAACTTATCTATCTATTCATGTTCATTATGTTTGTGCCTTAGTGGCATTTTTTATCAGGTGTTGAATTGTTGAAGGTCATGTTGTCCATTGCTTAGGCTTAAGGGTTTTTCTCAAGTAAGGTTTAGACCTTTTAGACCCTTTTTGGGAGTTTATTTTCTAAATTTTGAAAATACAAAGCTCAATGGAGGCCACAAGCAGCCTAGGAGTGTCCTAAGGAGAGGGTAACTAATTTGAAGACCCTATTTAAGGGTGACCTCGACATGGGAGTGAGGTTGGAAGCATTTTCATTGTTTGGAATTTTTGAATTCAAGAGAAACAGTGGTGATTTTGTGTGAATTTTTGGTTTTGTTTTGAAGTAGTGATTTAATGGATTGAATGTGACACTGTAGTTTGTGTAGGATGTAGTGTAAATTTTAATCAAGCATTATGTGGTAGTAATTAGCTTCTTAGTTTAGTTTCAAGCATTGTTTGTAGTTGATTTCATTTCATACAGTTGCTGGTCTGAACTAGACAGTTTTGGAAGAATGGAGTGTTAGATCACATTCCCGCCATACACATTGTATGACCCTTTGGGAATTGTGACTAGACTCAATTTTTTTACATATAGTAGGGCTAGGAGTCTTTGATAGCACTGGAGGCACCATGGGATTCTTCTTCTAGGTGAGCTAGGGAGTGTCCGACTAGGGAAGACAAGAAGTGCAAAGCACTTGTTTTGCAAGGGTGTCCATCTCTTAAAAAATAATGGTGTGGAGAGGGCAAGTATGAGCCTTTCCAAGGCATAGAATGGAGGAGGAAGCTCCATCAATTCATCTGGTGAAGGGAACCTCTAACAGGTGCAGGGAGGTCAGGAAAAGGGCCTAAAAAGGCCCAATTTTGCCAAATTGATGGTTAAGCCTTTGTATGAAAAGTTGAGAGTTAAGACCACTAAAATATTTGGGTGGTGGAATTAAGAACTAGGAACCTCAAGTAAAGTTTAGGAGTTACTTGGGATAACCTTGAGAAAAACCCTGATCTCTCAGAGATGGAGGCCTAATTGGGGCTCATAGGGCTAGTAGCCTTTTAGACCTAAATAAGGGTTTGGTGGAAGCAACTAGAAAATGGATTTAGGTGGACCCTCAAGAACCATAGTAAGGTGGATTGAAGTCCTTGGAAACACCTCCACACCCCTGCAAAGCTAAGTTCTAGAGTTTGGATAATGTTAGCCTTTAGGGTGGATTAAGGGCTAAGGGAAGAGTTGCAAAAATTGCACCAAGGTTGAATTTGTAGGTAGAGTTGTGATGGTAGTTGGGTTGGCAAGGAGAACCAGGGAATCCTAAACAAGAAAAAGGTCCTATACGTTAAAGTGGTGGAGTGAGACACCATAGAGGTCTTCTAGGTAAGACCTAGAGCAGGAATCAATGATTGATTCCTCCAACCTCCCTATCAGATTTGTCTCGGAGCAACAAAAGATTTGGGATTGATTGTTGGATGTCAGAGCTGGAATCTAGTGGTTCTACAACCATGGTGACAAATATAAAGTTGGAAAAGAAGGTTGAAGATCAAGAGGAAGGCAATAGAAGATTGAGGGAAAGAATAGCTAAACATGGGTAGGCAATGAATAATGTGCAAACCAAGACCGATGAGCTCAATGATAGGATGGAAGGTAGGGTACCCAAGAGTGAAGAGGTTGTAGAGGAAGACAAGATCCCTGAACTTGAATGTATTTAACAAGAAGAGCCTTTCTTAAAGGCATTGAAATCCATGAGTGGGAAAGCACTTGAAGGCATACCATTGTTTAGTGGAAAATTGGAAGTTGATCTAGTTATGGATTGGATAGAGGGAATGGAAAACCATTTTGAGTGTGATGGAGTCACTGAAGCATAGAAGATGAAGGTGGAAAAGTCAAGATTGAGAGGTTTTTCCTTAACATGGTGAAAGTTAATTCAGATAGAGAGGGAAAACGAAGGAAAGAAGCCTATTTCTACTTGAAAGGGAATGGTTGCCAAAGTGAGAGAAACATACATGCTAGATGATTATGAGATTCAGTTGCATAAGAAGAGACAGAGCTTGAGACAAAGAGACCAAGATGTGAATACTTACATTGAGGAGTTTCAAATACTTTGTATGAGGTCTAATGTTTCAGAGGATGAAATTCTTAAAGTGGCTAGGTATCTTAATGGCTTGAAGTGTATCATTCAAGAGGAAATGACTCTTCTAAGTCCCAAGACAGTACAACAATGTTACCAATTAGCTATAAAGATTGAGGAAAGAAGCAAGAGGAAACAAGACCGGGTTTCTAAGAGTAGCGGCAAAGGCAGACATCAAAGATGACATAGAGGTGGATACCAAGGTAGAGGGACTGAACAAAGAAATCAAGGAGAGTCTAAGCTCACAGAGCATGGAAGTGAAACAACTTCTAGAGGAGGCTATGGAAGAGGTAGAGGAACTCAAGGAGGTTCAAATAGAGGAAGAGGAGCAAGCAAAAGTAACTCATACTTTGCTAGTATGAAGTGTTATAATTGTGGTCAAGTAGGACATCCAACTTATAGGTGCCTAGAGAAAGCATCTTCATCAAATATAGAAAAGAGAGTAGCATATGCTCAAGAGGACACCATGGGTATCAAATCACTAGAGGTTAGTCACATTGAATCAAAAATGGGGGAGAATATGATGTTTAGAAGAGTTCTAATCAGACAACCAGTCAAAGAGGAGCCAAAGCAAAGGAGAGCCTTATTCAAGGTAAGATGCAAACTACTTGGAAAGGTGTGTAAGGTTATATTGGATTCAGGGTCAATTGATAACATCATCTCAGAGGAGGCAGTGAGAAAGTTGAAGTTGGAGAAAGTACCCCACACTAACCCTTACAAGGTGACATGGTTGAATAAAGGGAAGAGTGTTCTTGTCAATGAGTAGAAAATGATGGATTTCTCCATTGGAGGGTACAAAGACAAGTTGAGTTGTGATGTGTTTCCCATGGATGCATGCCATCTTCTACTGGGCAGGCCATGGCAGTATGATAGAGAAGCCATCTAAGATGGAAAGAAGACTACTATCTCATTCAAGAAGGACGGAAAGGCATTCAAATTGCAATCACTATTAGATGAGGAAGAAGCATAGTAAAATACCCCTAGTGTCTTGTTAAGTAGTGGTAAGGAGTTTATTAACACTCTACACCAAGGAGGTGAAGGATATGTGGTCATGGTGCAACCCAAGGAAGAAGACAAGGCCAAGAAAAAATTCATACCAGGAGCAGTCCAGAAGTTGCTTGAACAGTTCAAGGACATAGTTAGCGATGGAACACCAGCAACCTTACCTCCAAAGAGAGCCATCAGTCATCAAATTGACTTCACACTAGGAGCTTCATTTCCAAACAAAGAAAATTACAAGCTTACACCAGAACAGAACCTAGAAGTAGCTAGGAAAGTGTAAGAGTTGTTAGACCAAGGATTAATTAGGAAAAGCATCAGTCTGTGTGCAGTACCAGTTGTCTTAGAAACCAAGAAAGGTGGTAAGTGGAGACTATGCACTGATTCTATAGATATAAACAAAATCACAATTAGATATAGGTTCCCTATTCCTAGGATTGAGGACTTGATGGATTGTCTTGGAGGAGGTCAGTACTTCACCAAGTTGGATCTCAAAAGTGGATACCACCAGATCAGAATTAAAGATGGGGATGAGTGGAAGACAACCTTTAAGACAACTGATGGGTTGTATGAGTGGAGGGTTATGAAATTTGGCCTCTCTAATGCCCCTAGCACATTCATGAAGCTCATGGATGAAGTGCTCTAAGAATTTACAGGGATATTTGTGGTGGTATATCTAGATGATATACTCATCTTTAGCAAGACAGCAGAAGAACATCTAAAGCATGTGGAATTGGTTCTTAAAAGATTTCAAGAAGAGAGGTTAGCCATCAAATTAGAGAAGTGTGAGTTCTTCAAACAAGAGGTTGTGTATCTAGGGTTTGTAGTATCCTAAGGTTCATTGAAGATGGACCCAAGCAAGGTGGAAGCTATCCGAAATTGGCCTACACTAACCACTAGGACCGAGGTAAGATTTTTTCATGGATTAGCTCAGTTTTATAGGAAATTTATAAGGATCCTTAGTGGCATATGTGCACTAGTACTTGATACTATAAAAGGTGGCCTAAAGACTAAGTTCAAGTGGACACTAGAAGCTGAGAAGGGTTTTGAGAAATTGAAAGAAGAAATGGCAAATCAACCCATCCTTTTGTTACCTAGTTTTGATAAGTTATTCACTGTGGAATGTGATGCCAGTGGAAATGTAGTAGGAGGAGTGCTAAGCCAAGAAGGCAAGCCTATAGCTTTCTTTAGTGAAAATCTCAATGAAGCTAAGAAGAAGTATTCCACCTATGACCTAGAACTATATGCTCTAGTATAGTCACTTAGGAATTGGAGGCATTATCTCCTACCTAAATAGTTCGTAGTGTTTACTAATAATCAAACACTTAGCTACATCAACACTCAAGAGAAGTTGAGAAATATACATTTGAAATGGATGGAATATATCCAAGCCTTCACTTTTACCATCAAGCACAAGAAGGGACAGTTGAACAAGGTGGCAGATGCACTAAGTAGGAGATTGTTGATAGTGCAAGATATACAAATAAAGAGCATTGGGATAGAGAGTTTCAAGGATCTCTATGGGGAAGATGAAGACTTCTCGGAGGCATACAAGGTATGTTCTGACTTTGAGAATCACTTTCATAGTCAATACTCAAAGTATACATTGCAGAGTGGAATTTTGTTCAAGGGGAATCAGTTATGTGTTCCAAAAGGATCAATGAGAGAGAATCTAATCCAGGAGAAGCACAATGGTAGTCTTAGTGGTCATTTTGGTATCAACAAGACAATGGGATTAGTGCAGAGGTTCTATTACTAGCCCAAGTTGCAAAGGGATGTCAGGAGGTATGTGGAGCAATGTGTAGTGTGTATGAAAGCCAAAGGGGGAGCTAGCAATGTAGGTTTGTATCAACCCCTACCCATTCCTAACCGATCATGGGAATGTATTAGCATGGAATTTGTGGTAGGACTCCCTAAGACTAAGACAGGGTTTGATAGTGTCTATGTGGTGGTAGATAGGTTCAGTAAGATGAGTCACTTTATTCCTTGCAAGACCACCCATGATGCTAGCTATATTGCTCATCTTTTCTTCAAAGAGATTGTGAGGATCCATGGATTTCCATTGAGCATTGTCTCAGATAGGGATGTGAAGTTCATGAGTAATTTTTGGAAGACATTATGGAGCGGATTGGGTACTAATTTGTCTTTTGGATCATCTTATTATCCTCAGACCGATGGGAAAATTGAGGTGATCAATAGGGTGTTAGGTAACCTTCTAAGATGCCTAACCAAGGAGAATGTACATACATGGGACATGGTCATCTCACAAGCTGAATATGCCTACAATGACAGTGTGAACTGGACCACAAGTAGAATTCCTTTTGAAATAGTGTATGGAATGCATCCAAGAGGTGTATGTGAACTTAGAGATTTAGGAGCTATGGAGCATAGGAGTGGCTAGGCTGAGGATTTCTCTTAGACCATGAAGGAGATTCAAGAGCAAGTGAAAAAGACAATTACAGATGCTACTCACAAGTTGAAAGCTAAGGTGGATATGTCTATGAAGGATCTACAATTTGCAATAGGGGACTATGTCATGGTCCATCTCAACAAGTATAGGTTGTAGAAGGGAACATCAACCAAGTTGCAGATGAAGAGAGTGGGACCATGTAAAGTGTTATCTAAATATGGCAAGAATGCTTACAAAGTGGAGCTACCTGTAGATTTGGGCATCTCACTAGTGTTTAATGTGGCTGATTTGATCAGGTATAAAGGACTAGTCACTGATGTGGATTAGACCAATATGGAGGTCTTGAAGGATGTGAGTAACATAGCCTTACCTCCTAAAGGCAAGCTACAAGCAGAGAGGATCTTGGACTCAAGGGTGAAGTCTACCCGACATAAGGAGTACATGGAATATCTCATCCAATGGAAAGGCCAACTAGACTCTGAGCCTACATGGGTGGATGAAGCTCAGTTCAAGAAGCAGGGTATTGATTTATCTATGATCTCTCCCCACATTCCTTAGTGTTTGGGTAGAGGGGGAGAATGGTGCAGGAGCACCCATAGGTTACCATAGGTTGTCTAGAAGGTCAAGTCTTGGGTGATTTGTTTAGGCCAACTTATCTATGTATTCATGTTCATTATTTTTGTTCCTTAGTGGAATTTTTGATCAGGTTTTGAATTGTTGAAGGTCATGTTGACCATTTCTTAGGCTTAAGGGTTTTTCTCAAGTAAGGTTTAGACCTTTTAGACCCTTTTTGGAAGTTTATTTTCTAAATTTTGAAAATAAAAGTCTTAATGGAAGCCACAAGCGGCCTAGGAGTGTCCTAAGGAGATGGTAACTGATTTGAAGACCCTATTTAAGGGTTACCTTGACATGGGAGTGAGGTTGGAATCATTTTCATTGTTTGGAATTTTTGAATTCAAGAGAAATAGTGGTGATTTTGTGTGAATTTTTGGTTTTGTTTTGAATTAGTGCTTTAATGGATTGAATGTGAGACTGTAGTTTGTGTAGGATGTAGTGTAAATTTTAATCAAGCCTTATGTGGTAGTAATTAGCTTCTTAGTTCAGTTTCAAGCATTGTTTGTAGTTGATTTGGTTTCATACAGTTGTTGGTCTGAACCAGACAATTTTGGAAGAATGGAGTGTTAGATCACATTCCCACTATACACATTGTACGACCCTTTGGGAATTGTGACTAGACTCCATGTTTTTACATACAGTAGGGATAGGAGTCTTTGACAGCATCAGAGGCACCATGGGAGTCTTCTTCTAGGCAAGCCAGGAAGTGTCTGGCTAGGGAAGACAAGAAGTGCAAAGCACTTGATTTGTAGGGGTGTCCATTTCCTAAAAAATAACGGTGTGGAGAGGGTAGGTATGAACCTTATCAAGGCATATAATGGAGGAGGAAGCTCCATCAACCCATCTGGTGAACAAAACCTCTAACAATTGCAGGGAGGTTAGGAATAGGGCTTAAAAAGGCCTAATTTTGCCAAATTGAGGGTTAAACCTTTGTAAGGATAGTTGAGAGTTAAGACCCCTAAAATATTTGGGTGGTGGACTTAAGAACCAGCAACCTCAAGTAAATTTTGGGAGTTACTTGGGAGAACCTTGGGAAAAACCCTGATCTCTCGAAGAAGGAGGCCTAATTGGGGCTAATAAGGCTAGTAGCCTTTTAGACCTAAATAAGGGTTTGGTGGAAGCAACTAGAAAATGGAGTTAGGTGGACCCTCAAGAACCATAGTAAGGTGGATTGAAGTCCTTGAAAACACCTCCACACCCCTGCAAAGCTAAGTTCTAGATTTTGGAGAATGTTAACCTCTAGGGTGGATTAAGGGTTGTGGGAAGAGTTGCAAAAATTGCACCAAGGTTGACTTGGTACGTAGAGTTGTCTTGGTAGTTGGGTTGGCAAGAAGAACCAGGGGATCCTAAACAAGAAAAAGGTCCTACAGGTTAAAGTGGTGGAGTGAGACACCATAGAGGTCTTCCAGGTAAGACCTAGAGCAGGAATCAGTGATTGATTCCTCCAACCTCCCTATCAATTAGCTCTCAATATGAAGAGAGTAACATTACATGAAGATTGTGGATGAGAAATGAGGAGAGAAGCCTCCAATTTATAACTTTCAATTTGGAAGATAAAGTGAGGTTTGAGCAATATGGGACTAACTTTCAATCCAATGGTTGAATGCCACATGTCATGATGTGAATGGTTAATGGTGTTGCACATTTTGGCCAAAGTTCCAATAAATGCACCTATTTTGAATTTGAACTTGTGAGATGACTTGTTGAAGAGGGGAGAGAAATGGAGTTATTGTCACTTGGCTCAAGGCCAAGGACATGTAAGAGGCATTGAATGCCTCTTTGGAAGGACCAAGTTCACTTGGCCTTTTGAATTCAAATAAGGGAATATTCCCTTTTGATTCCATGCAAGGGAAAATAGAGAATTAAATAAATCAAAGTAATTGATTTATTGTGCAACTTGCATTCTCTAGAGGATTTTAATGAGAGGGATTAAGTTAATCATGGTTTTGATTAATTTAATGAAGAATTAGATGATGTGAATATTTAGACTTGAATTTATGAATTGATTTAAGTCAAGAATTGAGAGGAAATGATTTATTAAATAAATGATTTGATTTATTTAACTAAGGAGGAAAATATTAGATTAAATCAAATAAGGTTTAATTTATTTAATTTAATAAGAGGACTTTAGAAAAATTTAAACAAATAAAATGATTTATTTAATTAAAAAGAGATGCAAGGTTAATTAAATTAAATTGATTAATTTAATCAAAGGAGGTGATAGACCTAGCCAGATGAATAATGATTCATTAGATTAAGAGATAGAATTATGATGAAATGCTGAGAGTGTGATTTTAGAGGAAATGATGTTAGTGATCAGCATCAAGTGTGCCCAAACTATAAATGTACATTCTCCATGTCTACAAATACATATGAAATTCACTCCATCTATTTCCAGCTCACTGTATTTCCTTTGACTGAAACCCTAGCTCAAGGGTACCTGACTACCACCATTGTTCACAGGGGTAAAAATCCTAGCATTGACATATTAAATAAAGCATTCAACTATATCTTCAAAATAGTGTACTTAGGAACTGCTTTCCTCCACTCTCAGCCAAAATTAGACTAGTTGTCCTTGTTGTATCATCTACATATTAGTCACTAAATTGATGCTTGTCATCTTTCAATCTAATGAGAATCTGAAGCTCTTCCCTACATATTCTTGGCCTCTATACTTGGCACTTCCTCATGCATAATACATATGATATCTTGAAACTCCTACAAATATTGAGACTTCCATTATTTCTTAATATTTTTTTGATGAGGCATATGCATGCCTACTCACTATCATCATTATGAGATAGAACACTACTGCTCCAAAATAGAAAAAATATAAAAAAAAATTTATGTGAACAAAGTTTAAACAACAAAACAATATTATGACAGCAGTACCAAACCTTTTCAGAAAAACATAATAGATTGATAGTTTTCAACTAAAACAAGTTGTCAAATTATTATCCATTTGCAATTTTCACTTGAATATGTTGATGTGACTATAATAAATGCATGGTAATATGACTACTCCTTAAGTTATAAATCTTAGAAGAGTATGATGTTTTTAATTTCCTTCTCAACCCTCTTATAATGTATAAGGGCAACATGTCGATCTCTACCCTTGTGGGAGCTCGTTTTTCCCCATATGCTTAGTCTTCAAGTGATAATTATCTACATGAATTTTCCTATACCTGCACAAGGAAACAAACAATGTTAGCATAATAGCACAGTTTGATGATGATGTTTTCTCTTTTCATTTCATGCTTCTATTCCTTCTTTTAGTTGATTCTATGCATTTCAAAAAGTAAATTATATGTTTGTTGGTAGAGCTTGTAGTACAATTCATATCCGGAGCTCTTAATTGACACCCCTCTCAATATCTTGCAGACACACTCAGGAGTGGAAATAGGACAAAGCAAGCAGCAACATCTCAGTCGAAGATGAAGAAACATGCAATGATGGATATGTATTATGTTATTTTCTTATCATTTCTTTCTTACCTTTAGCTATAAATTTTACTTTCTACAATGAGTAGAATTAGGTAAAACCATGGCTTGTGTGGATATTTCATTTTGTTCTCTTTTTCTTCCATTCTGAAAGAAAAGCATTAGAATGAAAATTTGTACCATCATTTGTATTTTTGCAATAAAATGAACATATGTAATGCGAACCATTTCATAAAATAAATGAAAGCAATTTGTTATGCTTTATCATTTGTATATTCAATTTTGTACTCCATTTGAATTTTGCAAAAACATGAGTAATACTTCTAAAATTTAGTTTTCTCAAAACACCTGCATTAGTACAACTTGATAAATAATAAATAAGGTGCAAAAAAAAATCAAGCATATGCATAAATAACTATATTTTCACTTTCAAATTAAACAATATTTAAATCAGCTCCACCAATTGAGCTATAGAAAAAAATTGGTAGCATTTTGGCGATTTCCGCTAGATGCTTGCCAGCTAAGCATAGATCAGTTGTCTTTGAAAAATCCATTGGGAGCGGAGTCAAATTTTCCCCTTCATGAAACTCAGAACCTGAATGACAACACTCCAAACAACAAAAAAACCAAAGAAATAAAGAAGAAAGAAAACTAACAGGCCCTGATGGCTAACAGAACATGCACAACAACGCTTAGGGAAAGAAAAATTATTGAAAAATAAATATGCATAACAAACTTATTTGCAACAACTACTCTACTTATTTACAAGATAGAACTTATCTCAAAGGAAATGCTTGAGGTGGATCCCATTAACTGGGATAAACAACACCTCTCTAGTCGACATAGAAAGTTGGAAGGCATTGTGTTCTTTGCATTCCGTGATCACATAAGGCCCATCCCAAATTGCATCGAATTTGGAATGTCGTCTAGGTCTGCTCTTATATTCATTCCATTTGAAAACCAAATCACGAATAATGAACTCTTGTGGTCTTGCCTTCTTATAAAAAGAGCTCTTCATCTGAGCTTGATGTATCTCAAGTTGTCTTAATGCTTCCCTTCTAGTTTCCTCAAGCACTACTAGCTATGCAAACCTCACTTCAAGAGGCTGCTCATTTAGTAATTCCAAATATTTAACATAACTTAAAGTTGGAAATTCAATAGAAATAGGAAACTTAGCCTCTTTTACATAGGAAATTACATAAGGAGAACAACCAGCATCCGTTTCAGGAGTCACCCTATCAGTGCAAAAGGCTAACTTTAGCTTTTCAAGCCATGTTCATTGATTATCCTCAACTATCTACTTGATTATCTGGATCAGATTATTATTTGTAGATTCTTCCTGCCCATTTCCCTGCAGACAATAGTTAGAAGATGTATTCAAATAAATTATATTTCTAACTGACCAATCAAAAATCCTTAAAGCAATAAAGGCCAAACAATTGTCAGAAATTATTGAATCTAGAGTACTAAATCTTGATACTAAGTCTTGATAGAAATTAAGCACAAAAGTCTCATTTGCTTCTTTCAAAGCAACAACTTCGGTCCACATAGTAAATTAATCCATTGCATTAAGGATCCACTTATGACCTGCACTTGAAGGTGGGTTGATTGGCCCAATAAAATATAAGCCCCACTTAGCAAAGGGTTGTTCCACTTGAATTGGATGCAGAGGAACGCCTGCAAGCTTCCGTTTTCCTGAAAAAAGAGCACACTTTTCACATTTTTAGACCCAAGCAATAGCATCTTTGAATAGAAATGGCCAATAATAACCAACCCGCATAATTTCCAGGGTTTTTTTCTTGCAGCAAAGTGGCCTCCTGAAGGCCCATCATGAAATTCTACTAAAAGCTTATCAACTCTGTCAGGCTCAATGTACCTTAATAAAAAACCTTGAAAATATCTTCTATACAAAATGCCATTAATAATTGAAAAATGGATAGACTGTAATCTGTCATACCTCCTTTTTGCTTTGTCTAAATCTTTGGGACACTCACCATTTTGCAAATAATGCATCATTTTTTACACCTAGGTAGCAATAGGAATTGGAACAATAGTTGCATCATCATTGTTTAACACTGTACTAGCCTTTTTAGTTTCTTCTATGTTGTTGCCCGTTGCGTTTTTTGCAATCTGTTCACACAAAACCTTTCCTCTGACAAGCTTGTTTATTTTAATGTCAATATCAAACTCCATAACCTTGGTTATCCAACCAACATGCTTATCATTAATTTTGTAGTTCAGCAAGAAATATTTAACAACCGAATGTGCAACAAACAAGTGAATTTTTCTATTTGACAACATATGTCTAAAATTTTTTAGGCTTCTTATGATAGCAAAAACTTGCTTCTTGATACAATAATACTTTACCTCATAATCATGTAATACCTGCCTGAAAAATGCTATAGGTTGCTCCAAACCTTCATCATTCTGCTGGCAAAGCATAGTAGAAATAGTATCAACTCCTCCAAATGCATAAAGAATGAAATCTTTGTCCTACTTTGGATTAATGAGGGTAGGGGCAGCTACGAGAGCTTCTTTGATTTGATCAAAGCTTCTTTTACCTTCCTTGGTCCAAGAGAAGATCATATTATTTTTAAGCATAGAAGCTAGAGGTTGCAACAAAGCTACAATATTTGGTATGAACCTCCTCACAAAATTTATTATTCCAAGAAAAATTTGCAAGCCTTTCTTGTGAGCTAGAAATGGCAATTCAAGAATTGTAGAGATTCTTTCAGAGTCTATGGAAATACCCTACTTTGAAACAATGTGTCCAAGGAGTTTACCTTTGTGTACATAAAATAAACACTTCTTTAGATTGAGAGACACTCCAAACTCCCCGCATCTCTGAAAAATCTATTCTAAATGATCAAGATGTTCATTAGCATTTCTAGAAAAAAACAATAATATCATCTAAATACACCAGAATGATCTTGTTCATGAGGCCGTGAAAGGCCATGTCCATCGCTCGCTAAATTTTTTTCCAGTGTTGGATAAGTTGAAAGGAATCCTTTTGTAGGTCATCTTGCCTCACTTAGTCATGAATGTTGTTTTGAATTGATCATATTGTTTTACTAGAATTTTCTTGTAACCTGAGTAACCATCTAGCAAAGAAAATTTGTCAAAACTGGAAACTACCTACAAAATTTGCTCCATGGAAGGGAGTGGGCAGTGGTCTTTGAGTGATGCTTTATTTAAATCTCAGAAATTGACACACAAACTAATTTACCCACTTTTCTTCCTAATTGGAACTAGGTTTGACACCTAAGAAGTATGCTTGATGGGAAAAATAATACCACTTTCAATTAACTTATTCAGCTCAACTTTCATAAGGTGTTATAATTTGGGATTAAGAGGCCTATGTTTATACCTTACTAGTTTTGTAGCAAGTTCTAATTCGATAGTATGTTGGGCTAGTTTTGGGTCAAACCCTTTCAAATCCTTATACTCCCAAGCCAAAACATCACTAAATTTCTGACATAACAAAATAAATTCTTGTTGTTCCTCTTTATTACATACCTTTCCCAGATTGAGAAACTTGCCTTTGAAGATTTTGATTGCTTCATTGTATTCTTCTTTAATAGTCAGGTTGCACTTTTCTTTCCACACTTGGTCATCCGAGTTGAACACGGATTCCAAGGTCACCAAACCTTTTGGTAGCTTGTTAGTCCTCAACTGTACAATCTGGTTATCATACTATTGCTTCCACTTTTGTTGGTTTCCATCTACAAACTCAGCTTCAACAATTAAAAAATTTACAATTTTCTCATCATTTTCAAAAACCTGCCCACTCACATTATTGTCAAGTACAAAAGGTTTGACCACTATCTTTACATATTTATGTGTCTCTACTTTGTTAATTTCATTTGGAATATCAAACTGAGATCTTATGGAAATGAGCCTATCTACATGCTTATTTTCATTTATAGGAACTAAACAAATATTAAAAGCATCAAAATCTTCGATCAAATCCCATACATGATGCTTATACTTTTTAAGTGCATCATATTTTTCAGCATTCAAATTTCTAATTTGGTTCACTACTAGTTCAAAATCACCATAAACATGTAAGTATTTAATACCTCTTTTTGAAGCCCATTCTAGGCTATGTACAAGTGCTTCGTATTTAGACATATTATTTGTACAACTAAATGCAAATCTTAAAGTTGAATAATATTTATCTCCCTCTATTGAAATTAGCATGGCCCCACCACCAAAACCTACACTGCTCCTTGAACCATCAAAATAAAGCTTCCAAATCTCATTTTCCTACTCTACAAGTCATCCTTCCTTTTTAATTAGATTAGGCATATCAAAATCAGGTTCACAAATCATATAAACCCCTAATCCTATCTCATCTATGTGCTGGAAAGGATCAAGCTCGTGATCTTTGGTTGGCCACTCATCTAGATTTATATTTTCTACATGGGTGTTGTGGTCTAAGGTCGTGGTTTTCTCCTCTAGTGCAGGGGTGACGTAGAGTTTAGCATTTATTAGGCTCAAAACTTATAGTTCGATATGGTCTTTGGCTAAAGGCAAGGACTTTATGGTTAATTTTGTACCATACCTTGTTTTAAAAGATATATGAGACCAATCAGATGATAGGAAACCCCCTAACTTGGTTGAAAAATTCCTTGAGAGGTAAATGGAAAAGTGAGGTGGTAATCAATTACATGTATATCCTGATGAACCGCAAAAATAGGGGATCCATGCAAGGTAAGAGCTAAAATTTTGACTATACCAACAGTCTTAACAACAAATCCATCCAATTGAACTACACCCTTCTCAGAATTGGGTTCATAAAGAAGAACTAACACATCAGCTAAGATTTTAGGCATAACAGAGCTACTTGCACCAGAATCAACCATGCAGTTATGCACTAATTTATCTCCAATGATCATTCTCAAATAAAATGGAGGAGGCTTTACCTCTTTAGTTTTTTGCTCACTTTTAATTTCCAAGCTGGTAGTGAGCACAACTTTGGTATTCTTTTGATTATTATCAGAAACATAAATCTCTACTAAAGCATCCTACAAAAAACTATTTTGACTTCGAATATGCAATGCATCCATAATTGACATATTGATTGTAGCTTTCTTAATATGTTCAACCACGTTGAAAGAAACAGGAGTTACCTTTTGCTTGTTTTTTTGTGGCAGCAACATTGTTTCCTTTCTGTAAAGGTTGTGATTGCATCTTTCATTGTTCCTTTCCAGGTATCTCTTTGCCCCTTTGCAAAAATTGCACCTTGGGTTGTGCTACAACATTAGTATTAGGTGTAGAAACATGTTTCTTATCCTTTGTAGGTTGTTGTTGTGCACTTCCAACTTGTTTTCCCAAATCCATTTCTCTTTTTTTTGATCTCCTGTTGGCTACGACTGGATAATATTTTTGATCCTAACCATTCATGCCATAGAATTCAAAACTCTACCAGTTTGGCGAAGCAACCTCAAAACCTTCTTGTTGTTCTGGACTTTGATTTGGAACACTTTTTGAACTTGCATAACTATTTTGGACCATTAAGGCCTAATTTCTCATGCCATTAGAACATGATTGGTTATGGGTTTGATTGCACATATAACACCAATCACACTCCTAGGCAATATTATTCTGAGGCACGATTTCTTTTGACGAATTGGCTGCATTTGGGTTGTATGGATGGAATGGTCTTGGGTTGAAACTTCTCTTTTGGCCCTGATAATCATTTTGAAAAGTGGGCCTATTAGGCTGGTTCTACTAATTAGTGGCTTGATAAGGTTTATTTTCATGACCTACTTGCTTTTTAATGCTTACAAGGTCATTTGTGAAGGTCTTGAGAATACTTTTAATCTCCTGAATTTCTTGGTTTTGGGCTGGAGTAGCAATTTGTTGGCTGCGCTCTAATAACCTATTGTTAGGATAGTAGGAATAGTAGCTAAGGGAGGTAAAGCAGTAGGGGTAGGTGGTTGTATTTTAGGAAATAATGGTATAGGAGGTCTAGGGGCTATATCCCTAGCTTGGACGAGACAATTCTCGGCTCTAATGGCGATGCCATAAGCATTAGGGAGTGTATGCCCACCCATAGATTGGATCATGACCGAAATCTTACTATTCAAAGATTTTAAGTAAAACAAAAAAGCCTGAGCAAATAAAGGATTTACCATTGCAATAATTATGTCCTAGGTTATTTGAAATCAGTAGTTGAAATCAGCCAAGTGCTTGTGTGGCACTCTCTGAATAGTGCTCAATTTCTCTAGCAGGCACAAATTATCAGATTTATCAGCAAAAAACTGGTACAGACCATTACCTAATGCATCCCACATCATGATTTATTTGGTTGTGAGGCCTTTGAACCATTGCAATGCTTTCCCCTTGACTGATGCAACCAAGATTCTTAACATGACATTCTCTTGTATGATATTGTGAACCTAGCTTAAGGTAGCCATGTCATAAATATGCTCCACCGATATTATGTGATCCTCCCCAATGAAGAATGACAAGCTCCTAAGGGCTACAACTGGGATGTCATCATGTTGAGCAATGTCTAATGGATTACGCCCATTAAAAGGTGCAAATGGGTGTTGCCTTGGCGATGCCATTGGCGGTGCTTGTGATATTGGAACCGGTATTCCTAGTGATAAGACCAAAGAGCTGAAAATAGGAGGGGTTGATTTTGACCTCATAGGTGTTTCAAATATCCTCCTTGTTCTATCTCCTCTTCATGGTGGGGACAACTATTGATATCGGAAAGGTGCAACACTTGATATGGTTTGTACTTTTCTCATGCGTAGGCCGCACTAAGTCTGTATGTAAAATCAGAAATTGGAGCCACCAAGTATATTGTAACAAGCCTCTAAAAGGCTTGAAAACCTATTGCATACACCAAACAACAAATTTTAAAACATTAAAAAACTTCTTTGAAACTGATTTTTAGAGTCCCGCCAAGCCTGCCAAAAACTATTAGCAATCAGATATGCACCCTTTGTTAGATTTGCAAAAATCAGACTATCTTTTGAAACATGGAAACTCTTTCCAGATGTGGCTAGTCTATGTGAAAAGAGAATCTCCAGAGTGAGCTGGTTCTCCATATGATGATCCTATTCTAAAATAATTTTTAACTGAAATTAAAATCTATGACTAAAAATGATTTTTAGGACTTGATAATAACCTAATGATGACTCTGGTATTTTCTTCACAAACAACTTCCAGAAAACAACAAAATCCCACAACCTCTCATGAACAATTACACATAAATGATTTCCATGAAGATTTGATTTCAAATACAATGTGCAACTTGTATCTTTAGACTTTTTTTGCATCAAAATTATAGTCTTTGGACATAACAACGAATCTGTAAACAAAAATCACAACATAACATCAAACTAAAACTGCAAGTGGACCTAAAAATGAGAAGAAGGAATGTTGTTTTATTCAATTGTAGGAGTATGCCAAAATATGAAAACTAAGTACAGAGAATTTTACAAGATCAAAAATGTGTAAGAGCAAGAAACTCTAATTTGAACTAGAAAACTGTAAGTTTTCCTCAAAGGTATATCTCTCAAAACCCTAATCCGAGCTCAAGAAAAAATCTCAAGGAAAGGTATCAAAAATTGCCTAAGAAATAAGCACAAAAGTGAAAAAAGTATCACTTTTTGCATGTACATACTATGAGGCCTCTAAAAATAGGCAAAATCTTCTTTTAAAGCAAAGAAAACACCTTATCTCTCCAACAGGAATCTCAAATCCGACCAAGAGAAAAAGTCAATATCCAATTGCTAAAACTAGGAAGAAAACATAAAACAGTTTATAAGTCGTTGTTTTATCTTTTGCTTTACATAGCTTGCAAATCTTAATACACTCTCACAATCTGACCTATTTTTTGAAACTAAATATTTTGAAAATATTTTGCAAAACTATAATAATATTATCTGCCCAATTATAATAATTGATTTTCTTAAAAAATCATAAAATATAATGCATATTATCCTACAAATATTTAATTGATTTGTTTCAAAATTAATTTGGCAAATAATACTAAGGCAAAATCATTTATAATTAATTTCTAGGAAATTAATCAAAAATGAAACTAAAGCATGAAAGCCTTCACTAAGGTATAAACATAGAATCAAATGCCTTAGATATTGCATAAAAAATCAAGGCTATGTGAATTGGCCATCATAGATATATTTGACTTGGGCATTAATAAATATTAAAACTAAAGAAAAGCATCCCTAGGTCGACTTAGGGTTTGAGAAACCCTAATGAAAAAACCACAAGGAATGCCCTATGTTTCACTTCATTTTGAAAGTGAAGACTTTGGAAGAAAGCCTCCTCATGCCGCCGCCATGTGGACTAGGGTTTCAGCTTCTGAGACTCCATTTGATCCTCCAATATTTTGATTATGATTATGCTTGGCCTCCATATGCTCATGGTAAGTTTATTTTTTGTCCTCTCTTCATTCCTTGGGTCCCTTGATGAGAAAAAAAAAACTTAGAGGCTACAAATTTTACAACTATTTTGATTTCTTTATGCACTTATTATGTTATGTATTTTTTTTCTTCCTCATTCGCCCCCATGGGAGAGCTTCAACTCTACGAAAAATCACTTCCATTTTACAAAATTTTAGGCCATCACACAGGTCACACCACTATGAGAGCTCTCTAATGCATTTCATCAGATTTTTTGTGCAACTCCATTGTTTTCTTTAGATCTCTATATTTTATATCAAATGGAAAAACTTTCAAAAGCTTAAACAAGAGCTACGATTGCTTGCTTTGAGTAACCAAAAATGCAGACCACTCCCCAGGCCCTACCACTCCTTTACACAATGGGCTTCCCTTGCATTTTTTTGGTCTTGACCCAACATAATGTAATTGTATATTCTGAATTTTGAAACAACCCTCATGTGGGTGTCTGCTATTTTGAAGAAAATCATATTATGTTGCTATTTGGAAATTGAACTTGACCACCATTGTACAAGTCCTGCATTTAAATGAAACCCCATGTGGGTATTCCTAAAATAGTAAAACTGAGTAAATATTCATTTATATTTGAAATACTCAAATGGGTATCCTCTATTTGAAGCACAAACAGCATTTTAATAAAAAAATGCTCATATGGGTATTCTAGAAACCATAATAAATTTGTATTTGAAAAAGTAGTCTAAGTGTGGGTATTTGTTATTTTGAAGGAATTTGTTCACTCTGATGCATCTTGAAGAAGATCACATTTTTGAGATAAAAAGTCATATGGATATTGAAATTTTTGTATATACTACATTTCTATAGTTTGGCTATTTACCCTCCAATTGGTAGAGCTTTTAGTACAACTCATATCTGGAGCTCTTAATTGACACCCCTCTCAATCTCTTGTAGGCACACTCAGGAGTGGAATCAAGACAAAGCAAGTAGTAGTGTCTCAGTCGAAGATGAAGAAATAGGCAATGATGGATATGTCTTCTACTATCTGCTTCTCATTTCTTTCTTACCTTTAGTTGTAGATTTTACTTTCCACAATCATTAGAATTAGCTAAAAGCACAACTTGTGTGGATATTTAATTCTGTTCTTTTACTTCCATTCTGAAAGAAAAGCATTAAAATGAAAAGTTGTACCATCATTTGTATTATTGCAACCGAATGAACATATGTAATATGAATCATTCCATAAAATAAATGAAAGCACTTTGTTATGCTTTATCATTTGTGTACACACCCAAAAATGGTCACAGTTAATCAAACATGTTAACTAATTAAATCTGATTTATTTAATTAATAATCTTCTAAATTCATCTACATATAAATAAATTTAATTATATGTTTATATCTTTCACTTTCTATATTCTTCTAATTTAACTAAATAAATAAATTTATTTAATTATTATCATCTTCCTCTTAATTAATTAAATAGATTTCACAATTTATTTATATTAATTATCACAAGTTTAATTTTACAATTTAAATGATAATTCTTTTCTCCACACAATTAAATATTTTAAAATATTTAGCTGGAAGCTTTCTTTCCCACACAATTAAATACTCTATAATATTTAATTGGAAGCTTTCTTTTCCATACAATTAAATATTCTAAAATATTTAATTGGAAGCTTTCTTTCCCACTCAATTAAATATTCTAAAATATTTAATTGGAAGCTTTCTTTCCTCCATATTTAAATATTCCACAATATTTAATTAGAAACTTTTCTTCTTTTCATATTTAATTAATTATTTTATATATTTAATTAAAGCTCTTTTATCATCTCTCACACATAATTAAATATTATTTATTTAAATTATGAAAACCTCTAAATTCATGTCACACATAATTAAATAAATTTATTTATTTAATTATAGATTTATCCTCAAACTATCAACTAACTCTTCATAAATGAAGTGCACAAATGACAACTTTCCTTCATTTTTGAATGGAAAAGGTTGTATAAGAGGAAACATCTCTCATGTTTCTCTCAACCTTCCATATTTTTCTTAACTTCTCCATCTCACCATTCATCTTGACAAGTTTGGACTCAACCGTTGGTTTTGGCCAACTAGATTCTTGCCTCCAAAAATCTATAAATACAACCCTCTTGTGAGTTGAAAAGGATCCTATATTTTGTGAATTTAGCATAATCATTATATTTGCATTCAAATCAACATCTTAGCATAATAATTTTCAAGTGCATAGTATAGAAATTTCAAGTTCACTTCATAGCTTAAATCACATAGCAATAGACATGCATGGTGCATAAAATCTCATTCTAGTTGTCATTTCAAAAAGTTGTTGCTTACACCAACTGAGAGCCAGTAACTTGTATAAAATCCTTGGAGATAGAGGAAAATGGGATGAATTTGAAGGAGTTGTTATTTAGAGTTTGCATTTGTCTCTTTCTAATTAGCTTTCTTTAATCTAATGTTTCATTGGTGTGTTTACTTTTAAATTAGTCCACTTATTCTCACACACATTTTTTATGCCCACCGTGGGGCCTTGCCCCATTTTTAATCTTTTTATTGCAGGTTTTCTGATAGGTGATGGATTGGAGCTTTAGTTTAGCACATATGAGTCGAGGATTAGCACATACGAGGTATGTTTTGGTGCATACGACGACTGTTTTAGCGCATTGGTGGCCTGTTTTAATGCGTACACTAGTTCATTTAGCACATTTAATGATTTTTTTAGCATATTCTTGTCAGTTCCTTTAGCGTATGTATTGAATATTTTAGCACATTTACTAGTTATTTTAGCGCATACATGAGTGTAACACAACAAAATCTGGATTCTGATGCCATTCATGAAGAGTTATTTTTCCATTCAGTTTTAAAATAAAATAAAGCAATCCTACGCTAGTCACATAAATCTGGAATTAACCAATCCTAGGATAGTCACCAAACATCATTTTTTCTTGGTTAAAATTAATCCAATGTTTGTTGTGAAGAAAAATCTTCACTTAGCATAGAAAATTGTCATTTGGACCTAAAGTTAACCATTTGTTTGTTGTGATTGTTGGTCAATAGATTTATGCTCTCCCTTTTACTAGGTGACCAAAACACCAGACTTACCTTTTTCATTTTATGAAATTCATGTTTTATTACACCCTTAGAAGGCATGCCTTAGTGGGAAAAAGTACTCACCCTATGGGAACAACCTAAGTGGGAATAACCAAAGCCAAGTTTTCCAACTCACTCTAATCAAAAGTGAATTTTGGGGAAACCCATATTCAACAAAAGTGAGCAAGATAACCATCCCCAAAATCTATGTTCTAAATATTGGGAGGTCTCCTGAGGGAGTTTATCTATTGTCGCGCTGAATGGATACCTTTATTAAGAACCATAGTGTAGAAATCCAACCATCTCAGTATCCAAACATCATTTTAATCACAATGCAAGGGGAGGGAAGAATCTTCCCCCAAGACACTCACTATATAATTTCCACGGATTGTTTTCTCAGGGGATCGATAAATCTAACCTTAAGTATGCACCTAGAAAAGATAAAAATGTGGGCACCCTCTAGGGGATGAAACGGTTGTGTGAGTCAACACAATTTTAAGATGTGGGTTGTGGTTTCCATGATGACCTATTTGACAACTAAGAGTGAGTCTATTTGAAGTACTTATTTTTTCAATACCCATGAAAATCTTAAGAACATACACTCTTTGTTTAGATTTTAGGATTTGCAAAACATCTTTTTTCTACTATATGTCATGTTTTTCACATTTAAAATCAGATAAAAATCATCCAAAAACATCAAACAATAATTGGATAGTTTAGTGCATCACTGATCTATTTCGGTGCATTTTTGCTCTGTTTTAGCACATATGTGCTTTGTTTCAATGCATTCATGCTCTTTTTTAGTGCATTTGTGCTATGTTTCAGTGCATTCATGCTTTGTTTTAGCACATACCTACAATAGTCTAGTGCATAGGTTGGATCTTTTAGCACATATGTTGAAAAATTTAGCACATTTGCATTCTGAATTTGGGTAATTTTCTGACACCCAAGAATCTACCACCTCAATTTAGTCCTTTTCTATGCTCAGGGTTCGGAAGTCTACAAATTTTTCCAAGAAGTCCCTAGAGAAGAAGATTAAGAAGCCAAAGAAATATCTCAATTATAAGAAGTTATTGAAAAAGAGGAAATTTGTATACCAAAGTCGAAAGGTCTTGCTTGAACACAAAACCTTTATTCATCGATATCATGACTTTTTTAGAGGTTTCACTGATCATTATGTTGTAGAACCATTATACTCACTAGATTTCTTTCAAATAAGAGCCCTTTCTCAAACACATAATCATAATAAGTGTATTCATTCCTCTTACATTCCCCAACCTACAATTATGTACACTACTCGTCCCAATGAAATTTTGCAATAGAGAGCTTAGTAGACATTTAGGCATTTATCAAAATCCTTATTTTTGCAAAGCTACAATCAAACCTCACAAAGTACAAAATTATTTTCATTTTTGATCTTTGGTTTAAATCCCACAAATAAGATCATCATCCTTTCACTCAGGGAATCACGAGCTAAAGATTAGAAATCTCATAAGTCATATCAATAGAATCTTCATTCTATTTCAACTTCTATCCATCAAAAATTGCACTATTTCTTTCTTTTGATCAAAGTTAGTAAAAATTTGGCAAAAGCTTATGCATGTGGTCACAAGATCTCGAAAGCACATAGAAGGAGATGAAATGGAAAGTACATTAAGAAAAATGGGTGATAATAGTGATAGGGAGGAAAACCCCTCTCATAATTTGAATACTAAGGAGATAATAGAAGAAAAGCAACAAGAAGCAAAGAAGGATCCCCAATTCCATACTCTCATGGAAAGAGTTTTAGAACGAAACAAGGAAAGATATTTCCTTTCACTAGCTAATCAAGGGGATAAGTTACTTGTTGATTTCAACATGGAAGGGCTTAGAGAAAATCCTGAAGCCCCTTTTAATGATTTTAGTGCTCTTACTCAAAAGATAAACTCATTACAACGAAAAATAAAGGAAATCCAAGGGGGTACAACAAAGAATTTATTTTTGGATGATATATTTCCATATCCATTTGATAGGAGTCATCAAATGATTCCTTTTCCAAAAAATTGCAAAATTCCTAAGTTTGATAGGTATAATGGGAAAACGGGCCCCATTGAACATGTGAGCGATTTCTGAAATATGAGCTTAGAATTTTCTCATGAAAATACCTACTTAATGCGATTGTTTCCATGAAGTCTGGGTGGACAATCCATAGAGTGGATTTCCAAGATCACTCCCCCCATCAAAAAATTTGAGGAGTTAATAAATAAGTTCATATCGCAATACTCCTACAATATCCAACACTATATAACCATGCTTGATTTGTGTAAGGTGAAACAAAAGGTTGGGGAATCTTTCACTACATTTTTACAAAGATGGAGAAGGGTGTTTTCTAGAAACTCCCGTCTTGTTCTTGAAATGGAAAAAATGGAGATCTTCATCAATAGTTTGAATCAAGAGATGAGTTATAGGCTAAACCTTCACTATTCCCAATCATTTGAAAAATTTATTGAAAACACGATTACTATTGAAGGTACCTTGGTCAAGCGTGGAGTTCTAAAACTCGATAAAGAAGGATCAAATTTGTATAGCAACAACACCAATAGTAACAACAATGACAAGTCATGATTTTGGACTCAAAATAAAAATGTTGTGAACAATGGGGTAGTAGATGCTAACAACGTAAATATAAAGCCTGTCGTTCTCAATATATCAGGGGTTCAACATAGTAATAATGTTGGAAATTATAGTGCCCAAGGCAATATTTCCAATCAAGGAAATGTGACCAATAATTGTGGAAATAATCTTGGCAATAATCAAAATTCAAATGCACCCAGATCTCAATTTTGTCTCAAATAGACAGAGTTTTACTCCCTTTGGCTAGTCTTTGGAACATTCTTAAATAAATTTTGAATCAAAACACTATTACATTGCCACCACAAAGAGATTATGAGCCTCGAGTTAAACCACCATCATGGAATGACTCGCACATTTTTGAATATCATAGGTGTAAAGGTCATAAGACAAATAATTTCCAAGGGTTAAAGAATCTTGTTCAACATTTGATTGATAACTGTACCATCACGGTTGAGGGACATAATGTCAATGATGACCATCAGGCATTGAAGGATCCTCTCCCCAATTATCAAAAAGGGGAATCTTTGGGTGATAAAGGAAAGAATATTAATCATGTCTATGACACCATTATCAATCATATTTATATAAAGGATCAGAAAATCAATGCTATTAGAGTCAAAGGTAAGAAAGAATATCAAGAGGTCAATACTACAACAAGGGGACAAGCGAAAATCATTGTAAAAGGAAGTTCATCCAAGGAAGAAATTCCCCCTCAGAGTTAATACAATTTGGTCAATCAATTAAGAAAAACATTGGCCCAAATTTCTATCTTGGAGTTAACATTATCACTTCCACATAAGGACATTGTGGAAAGAGCACTTGTTGACACAACTATGTCTCCTGATCTGGTTATCAATAAATTTCAAGCCATGAGGGTACACTTGTCCTCATCCACATGTTTATCCTTCACTAAGAAGGATGACTCATCCATGACCCATCCACATAATTCATCACTTTATCTAGAGGTCATGGATCATAAAGCCCCCATTAGATGTGTCGTAATAGATGGGGGAGCCTGATTAAACATTTGTACTTTGAAATTGGTCCTTGCTTTGGGATATTCAAAGGAATCTATAGATCCATGAAGGAAAATTAAAATCAAGGCATATAATAATGAGGAGAAAGCTTCCAAATTCCTCATCATGATACTAATTAGAGTGGAACCTATTGTGAAGAATTCCTTTTTTCAGGTTCTAGATTGGGATCTATCTTATACCATACTTTTGGGTCACCCATGGATCCATGAGATTCAAGCAGTACCATCCACTTCTCATCAATGCTTAAAGTTTCCATGTGATGGACAAGAAGTAATAATACCATATGATCACATTAGCAGTCAAACTTGTTCTAGTCTAAGATCAACTCAAGACACACTCGTCCCACATAATAGAGAGGATTTGGCCATCTCTACCTCCAAATACAATGAACAAGCATGAGAAATGATAAGTAATTTTTGCACCAAGATAAAATTGAAAGATAATGGGGTGGGATAATATTCCTCATGTTTCTCTAATCTACCTATCTCCAAAATCCCATCGTCAACCATCAACATCCATACAACAAGCTACAACGTCTTTAGCCTCAACTTCAGTTCCCATCAACAAGTTTGATGGAATATTTATAAAAGAAAATGAAATGGAAGATAGAGCTATCCTTCATTGGCTCTATAAAGATATAGAAGAATCAGTACATGATGTCAAGTTAGCCACAAAACAATATGGAAAATGTTATGCAATAATGCAACAAATGGGTTACGAAGGAAATAGCCCTATAGGAAAAAGAAAGGAGGGTATTGTTGAACCTATCCAACTAAAAACAATGCACTCAAGGGATAATACTAGATTAGGATATGGTGAGGATACAAAGGAAGAAGTATTACAAAGACCATCCAATGAGGAGTTAGCTGAAACAATTCTACGAATTCAAGAAAATAATTTTGACACCAACTCCAATGAATATGAATGGGACACCATCTTTGATGATAAATTCTGGAGGGATAAACAAGTGGATTTCATACAAAAGTTCACACCCACATTCGTACAAGGGAAAAGCTCAAGGCCTCTTCTTGATTACGTTCTACAAAGCGATAATGACTTAAGTGAGAATGATTTGATTCAAAGTGAGACAAATCATCAATAGGAGGATACCATCCTAGATCTTTCCCATAACTAAGTTGATGATAGCATCATGACCCTAATATCTAGTGACCTTACTCATCTTAACGATCCATTTCCTTTGGTTCATCCCGAACTCATTGATCGGGAACAAATTGCACCAATTGATATCACAACTTTTCCAAATGACAAAACCATCATAAAATTCCTTTGTTCATCCCAATTTGAAACAAGTTCCATGAGGGAGTCACAAGATCAAATTTTTCGATAGGAAAATGCCAAGTTTCTCAGCTACAAAATTAATAACATAAAAGAAAGGTCTAATGGTGAAAACCTATCAAAGGCACTGTAAGATGGGAAACTTGACACTCTCCCAAAACATTATCAGGAACGGTCTTCTATTCTAATAGAACCGACAATGGCAATCAATTTAGGTACTATAGAGAAACCCAAAGTCTTGCAATTGGCCACATCATTGACGAAAGAGGAAATCCTAGGATTCACAAAATTTCTCAAGAGAAAACAAATAAATTTTGCGTGGTCCTATGCCAATATGCCTAGATTAGATTGAGATCTCATCATGCATCATCTATCTATCATGCTGAGGGAAAAACCTGTGAAGTAGAAACTCTAAAAGATGCATCCACATAGTGCATTATTGGTTAAAGAGGATTTAAAGAAGCTTTTGGATAATGGATTCATTCGGTCTATCGTCTATACAGAATGGATCTCCGATATTGTACCTGTATCAAATCCAAATGGAAGAATCAAAATTTGTACATATTTCAGGGATTTGAATAAGGCATGCCCTAAGGATGATTTCCATCTACCAAATATAGATATGATTGTAGACTTGACTACTGGCCATGCTATGTACTCACTAATGGATGGATTCTTGGGATACAACCAGATAAAGATTGCGCCTAAAGATCAAGATAAAATAACGTTCACATGTCCTTGGGTACATATTGCTAGAATGTAATGTCATTTGGACTCAAGAATGTAGGAAATACTTATCAACAAGAAATGAATAACAATTTTCATGACTTGATGCACACATTCATGGAGGATTATGTCGATGATCTTTTAGCCAAATCACACACAAGAGAAGAAAATTTAGATATCCTATTTAAATTTTTAATAGGATGGAAAAATTCAAAGTGAGACTTAATCCAAAGAAATGTGTCTTGGGGTGAAACTTGGAAAGCTTCTAGCATATATTGTGTCAGCAAAGGGAATTGAGGTAGATCCATCAAAGGTACAAGCAATTATTGATATGCCACCACCAAGGAACATTAGTCAATTACACTCATTACAGGGATGGTTGCAATCCATCAAGAGATTCATTGCACAATTGGTGGATAAAATTCTACCATTTACTCATCTCTTACATAAGAATGTTCCATTTAAATGGGAAGATAAATTTGAAGTAGAATTTGATCAAATACAACATTATCTAATGATTCCACTAGTATTGATTCCACCAGTGCAAGGTGAACTACTCATATTATATATTTCAGCCACAACGGTGTCCTTGGGAACATTATTGATACAGGAGTGTTGTGCAATTTTTGCACACACGCCCCACTGAAGTGGGGACCCTCTCTTTTTCTAGTTTTTTGGGTTTCTTGGCCTTTCTTTTCTAAAATTTTGCTTGCTTAAGTTTGTGCTTCAATGTTCATCTTGCTAGTTGGAGTGGCACATTTGTGAATTTTGTTGAAAATCTTAAAATCTAAATGAATTCCAAACTTTTCACGGTTTTCGAGAGAATCTGCCCTGTCAGGATTTTCTCAGTTTTGTTTCTGAATCTAGAGATGGTTGTCTATTGACCCAAATCTAGGGAAATCCGTCATGTCTAGATTTCTCCAAAGTTCGTTGCCTTGTCGAATCTCCGGGTTTTGGTCTTGGTTGTCTTTTTGGTTGCATTAATGGAGATTGCAAGACCCTTTTGGGGCATTGATATTTTGAATCTTGGGGAGTAATTGGTCATTTGAGTTTGAGTGCTAGAGATTGAGGTGTGTTGCTAGATCATGCATTTCAAGGTTATTTTGGAGTGCTGCATTTGAATTTCATGAGAATTTCTCATATCCTGCTCGTGTTTGCAAATTAATTGTTGTCATCATCAGTTCCAATTCTTTTTCTCTCATGGTATGTGGACATGCTCTTTTCCTCTATTGGTCATTCATTTCTTTTCTTCATTTTCTTTCATGCCTTTTGTTGCTTCGCTAATTATTGGGTGTGTGTGCAAGTTCCGAATATTTGGGGTTTTCATTTTTTTTATCAATCCACCAGGTTGATCATTGAGCACTTATTTTGGTCTGGTATCTAACTTTTATTTTCAAGGCTTGTTTGCATTTGTCTTAAACCTCGCATCTCTCTCATAAGCAAGTCATGCTTGGTTTTTTTGTGCTCCCATGGTGGATATTTTAGGGTTCCTCACCTAGGCCAATGCCAATCCCTCTTGAATTGCTGAGAGGATGATTTTCAATTCATATTTGATCCATTGGGGTTCGTGGTTAGGTCATTATTGAGGTGTAGACTCTAGGTCTGTGGTCTTTGATTCATCTTGGTAAAAATAAGAGAATATGGATGAGTTCGGGTTTTTGATGTCTCTATGGGATACCACCTAGTTTGGATTTCCTCGGCTTTCTTGTTCCTTCTTTCTTGCCATCTTAAGACTGATTTTTTTAATTGCCTTTCAAAAATCCTCCTCCTCCAGATTTTCTCGGTATCTGTGGTTAGGTCATTTTGCTAGATTCATGCTTTATGGTGATTTATCCATTTCCCACTAAAATCTGCTTCCACCGGATTTTTCTAGATGTTCCGTGTCTCATTCTTTTTCCTGGGTTGATTGTAACTATTGTTGTTTTCGCTAAAATCTACCCTGGTCAGATTCTTCTAAATTTTTGGGAAGCGATGAGTATGAGGATTAAGAAGAACCAAGGAAGGATGAAGATCCTAAGGACTTGGATGAGGAAGAATTTCAGGAAGGAGACCTTTATAATCCAGAGGCAGAAATTGACAAAGTGGTCCAGTCCCCTTTGGTAGCCTATGCAAATTTTCCTACGAAGGAGCAATTGAGTAAATATCCTCAACAGGAGGAGATCCAACCAAGATCCCTTCACCAGTGCAGGTTGTTGTAGAGGAGCAGTTGCAAGAAAAGGACAATCCAATCAAGGATATCCCTATTGTGCCAAGTGTTGAGAAGGATGCACATAATGACCAGTAGGAGCAAGATAAGAAAGATACACTTTCCACTGAGTCTACTATTCCATGTTGGTTGAATAAAGAATTGAAGAGTAAACTGGTAGTAGTAGAGGATGCTCCTCCTAATTGGGATGACTTAATGGCCAATGTTGAAAAGGGAAAGATTAAAAAGAAGGCTAGATTTGTGTCCCAGATTGAGAGGGATGGGTAAATAAATAGAGTGTCTCACATTGCTACCCCTGCTCCGGATAAAGATAGAGATAATGTAACTACCAAGGATTATCATGTGTAGACTATTGAATTAGGGAATATGTCTATGGAACAAGACATTGAGGAGTATGAAGGCTCTTGTGCTATAATTGTGGGTAGATTGAAGAAGGTTGTACAAAGCAGGCATGAGTTGGAGAAAGAGAATGATAAATTGAAGAAGTACTTGCAAGAGTTGATGAAACCCTTGTAGTCCACTAGCTCTTCCTCCTATGTTGCAGGTTTCTTGCCTCAGGAAACAATCTTCGAGCTTGATAAGATGAAAGGCAGTACACTTTCCATAGTTGCTTGGTTTCAAGGGGTTCAAACTAAAGGTTATGTTGACATTAAAGATATCTTGTCGACTAGAGGGGATGCCATGAGATCAACAAACTAGTTGAAGACTGTGCTAGCTCAAGACAAGGAGGATACTGACCTTCTACTATAGAAAAACAAAACAATCATGGATTTTACTGAAGATAAGCTGGTAAAGAGTGGGATTCTTCCTTTCTCAAGGGTTTTTGAACCTTGGGAATGGTTTGAAATCTTGTGAATGAGGCAGAAGGCCTTCAAAAATATTCACAAACAAGGAAAGCAGACTGAGGACACTTTGAATGGTATTCATAATAAGTGTATCTCATTCTTTTAAATTATGACAAGAAGGAAGAAGTTTGCTCTGAAGCATCTTAATCTAGAGCAACTTAGGAAATGGTGGAGGAATGTTTATTCTATATTTGGCAAGGGACCAGTCACTAAACATCAGCTAGATGATGTTGCAATCTATATTGTAGTCATTGATAGATACTTAACTAATAAGGTTGATTGGGATGGTACAGTGAGGTAGGCAAGGGATGATATTAAGTCTCTTGAAAGAAGAGTTAGGGTTTTTCATGTGCCACTTGTTGCTGAACTGGACAAGATATTTTTTGGCCATGCAGGGTGAAGAAGATCGAGCTAAGGAAAAGGATGGGAAGTATTTATGTAGGGCTACCCATTATTCATGTGCATTGGGTTGATCCCCTTTGGTACCTAGGCCGAGCTGGATGAATTTGGTGTTATTTGCACATTTCATATTGTATTTGAATATCTTTTGAGGCCAACCTCTTATAGGTCATGTTTTATTGTAAACTATTATTTTTGGGGCATCCTATCTTAGGGACTCTCTATAAAATAGGAATGTTTCCTCATTTTAAATATAGATAGATAGGTGATACATGATATGCATAAATTGGTAGAATAGAAATTCCATAGTTGAGCAAATTAGGGTTTATCTTCAAGCAAGTGTTGTAATAGAGAGTCATAATTGTTGCCATTTTGGATGACTTAATATAAGAAAGGATATTGTGATTTGGTATCTATCTCATGTATTTTTCATCTGGCATGGTTCTTGTTGTTCTATATTTGAAATTTATTAAGTTCATAGTTAAATATTTTTGTGATGCTTAGGGTTTTATGTTTGGAATGTTTGCAGTGATCTCTAGTCCATACTTTTTACAGTTAGCTAATTGTTAGCTGCTTTGCAAAGTTAGCCTGGGCTTAAAATTGTGCTTAGTTCAATTATAAGGATTTGTTTAGGATTGCTTGAATGAATGTTTGTGATTTGAAAATATTTAAATACCTTAGAAGATTGCACTATATCTGTGAAATTGCAGATTTATCTGGATTGAGCAGGAATCAATTTATGAGGGATTAGTCCATTTTGAGGGAAGTAGTCTTAGAATCATCTCTAAAACCTTCATCTTTTTCTATTTATTTATTATCTAGGTTCAATTAAAGATTCAAGTATCAATTTATTTTTTAGATATGATAAATTCAAGTCTAGTGTTTTCTTGTATTAAGGTCCCTTTGTGATTACTAGCATTTTCACATTATCTCTGAGTTGTTTCACTACATTGTGAGGAATTGACATTAGAAACCTTGGGGTTATCTGTTTTCCCTTAAAGATTTACCTTTCAAGAGAGATAGGTAATCATATTATGTCTGAGTTGTTGCTGTGCAGAAAACACCATCAACAAACTAGTGCTAGAAGAAGGGACTTGAATAAGCAAGCTGGAGCGTTTCCTAAACGCCATCTCTCCTAAGAGGCTTAGAAGAATAACTACATCTACTCTTGGAGGAGAATAATTTCAAGAATTAAAATCCCCTACTAGGTCAAGAAGGACTAGAGGAGGGGAAGAGTCATCATCCACCCGCCCACTTCCATCATCTCCATCATCTTCATTCTCATTTGACTCTGAAGGAGTTCCTATCCCATAGCCCCAACTAGTCAGAAATCAGCAATTACCACCTCCACCCCCACCAATGGCTTTTCTTGCTAATAATACATCCCCATTAATCTGTAATAACTACAATGTCATGCCTAAAAACCAAGAGCATTTTTTTTCTAAGTTTCATACTCAGACCCCAACATAACAACAGAAGGGCATATTACGATTTTCCAAACCTGCTTGAGGGATAGAGGAATTAACCACGAGGATATTGCATGCAGGATTTTCCCCTATTCTCTTAGAGAAGAGCCTTTTATTGGTACAATAACTTACCTACTGCCTCCATCCATAATTGGACTAAATTAGAAACTACATTTCTATAAAATTTTAAGATTCCCATCAGTGCTAATGAGCTATTCCTGCAATTTATTGGAGTTAAGAGGGAGATTTGTGAGCCTATAGGATCATTCAATTATAGGTTCCATCAAGCATACACTAGACTCTAGGTACCTTATGCTACAAATGAGAATGTTGCTTTGGAAGTTTACCTTGAAGCCTTAGATAGCCTTACAACCACTTTCCTTAAACAAAGGACTAATCCTCCAAAAAAAATTCTCATTGCATATGCAGAGGCTATGAAGGTTAGCACAAACTTGAGGCAACACTTATCAAGACCTTTACCATCCTTAGGACCTGCTGCTCACCTTGGACAAATTCAGGCCCTTAATCACACTTTGACCAGTCATGCTCCCATAATGAATCCAATACCTTCATTTCTTTCGGTTCCTCATCCAGGTCCACATTTAAATCAAGCTCAACCTATGATCTCTTATCCTCAGCAAAGAGCTAATCAACCCCTTCATCAGCAACATGCTGGTTTTCCTACATATTTGCAGAATTCAAAAGTTTTGAATCAGGTTGTTGGTTCTGGAGGCATACCTGGATATCCTTCTGGTAGTGTTAATCTGGCACCATCTAACAATACAGATAAAAAAATATTGGATGAGTTATATGAACAATTGAAAAGGTTGAATATGGAAGTAACCTATTTGAGAAATCAGAATAGCCAGCTTCAAGCCTGCTTAGAAGAACATGCAATCTAAGTATGGCAGGGAGAACAAAAACTTTGAAAGAGGGTAGTATTTTTATAGAAATCAAACTATAGCAGAGGATAAGGTTCTAGTCAAAATTTTGACTAGAGACAAGGTTCCGATCAGAATTTTGATAGAAATCAACAAGGTGGACAAGGATTTGACAGAGGGCAACCACCTAGGCAGAATAGGTCATGGAATACTAGACCTAACAATGGAGGAATTCCTACTCCATTGGATCAGCCTACTACTCAAGAGAAGCCTCCAAATGGTGTATATTTAGCGAAAGCAACTTTGTTTTGTTGGTGTAGACTCCATAAAACAAGTCAACACTCTGAATTAGACTGTACCAAATTTTAGACTGCGGCTTCTATTTTTTAGTATGAACTGTAGAATAATTCTAGTGGTCAGGAAATTGTGCCCTCAAATCCCTATGATTCTCTAGTACTTGTACTCAACCATGCCCCATTCCCCAAAGGTGAAGAAAATGAACCAAAAGAAGAATCCAGTGACCAAGAGGATGTGGCAGAGCAGGTACTAAATGAAGATGATATTTCCCAATTGTTTAACAAAGAAATTGAGAATGATAATGGCCCCTTGGAAGAAGATGAAGTTAGTGTTGAAGAGGTTCAGATGTTTCAACAACCAACAAAGAAATATGATTTGAGAAATAGACCCAACAGGATTCCACAGGTTGGAGGTCCTTTCACTACTTCTATTCCTCCTAACAATTTTAATACTCCCCCAGATCCACAAACTAGTAATAATCCACTTTATCCTCACGTGCCCATATAGTACCTGTCAAAGGGAAACAAAGTTGAAGTATCCAAGGATAGGTAGGCTAGTGGCTACAAGGAAGCCCAAGCTGACCTGAATGTGGAGCAATTAGGAAAATATGTGACTGAGGAATTCAAGAAAGTAAAGGTAAGTCTTTCTACTTTTGAGTTATTAAGAGTTCCTGCTATTAGGGATGCAGTTTTTGGGTCATTTAGTCTGAATATAGCACCACAAGGGGTAACTGCCAATGAGGTTGTTACTAGGTCTTCTAATTCCCAGGCACCTAGAAGTCAAGTCCCACTTGTGGAAAAAGGGAGAGATATAGATAAAGGTCAAGTTGCACAAGCTGATAGTCACTTGAGCTTATTTCAAGGCAAGATAGAAACCCCTCCTTTCTTGATTTATGTTTGTATCTTCAGAAATAATTTGCATAGTTGTCTTCTAGACTTAGGAGCCTCTACAAATTTTATGCCTTTTTCTATTTGGAAGGAATTGGGTACTACCCCTATAGCTTCTCAAAATAAATTTACTCGATTGGACAAAATTGAGGTAAGTGTATTTGGAGAATTGAATATGATCCCTATGCAACTTGCATCAGATCCTAGGGTGCAACAAGCGATTAATATCTAGGTTGCTAAAATTCTTGATACTTATGGTTTGATATTAGGTAGGGATTTCACTAAAGAATTAAATGGGTCTACATCTACTGATCATTCTCATATGTGGTTACCATGGAAAGGAGTTATAAATTAAATTTGAATTGAAAGAGAGGCCCAAATGAAGTATGTAATCACTGAATATCAGAATGTTTTGAATGAGGTGTTGGTGTCCGAGGTTAACATGGGAAACTATGTGCTAGTGGCATTAGTCATAGAGGATGAAGAGGTTTTCATGCTATAGGATTCTTCAGATGAACACATCCCAAAGAGCAGTAGTCATGGAACATTTATTGAGCAAGGGGATGATATGGAAGACCCAGAGGATAGGCAACTTAGTCTATTCGATAACTTTCAGAAGTTCATCTAGAAATGTATGCAAGATGAAATACAGTTGAAAGGAAGTATGACCTTTGCAAAGCTATTGCTTCCCAATTGGTGTAGAGTCCATGATGCCTCTCATTCCGAGTTGGAATGTGACTTCTGTCAGACTGCTATCCTATAGATACAAATATGCATTGATCCAGCTACAACCATTGGACTTAGTATGCAGGAAAGATTAAGTGATGATAGGGGTAAGAGCCCAACTCCTCTTGAAAATCCCCCCATCCCTAGCAAAGAGAAAGATAAATTAAGACCAAGAGAATCTGATGGTTGTTGGACATTGAGATTCAATGGATCTAAATCTAAGCAGGGTGTTGGAGTAGGATTTGAATTGATCAGTCCTATAGGTAAGAATTATTTCTCTACTCATAGACTCTAGTTCCAATGCACCAACAATATTGCTAAATATGAAGCCTTAATCCAAGGCTTGTTAATGGCATCAAAAAAGAAAGTTAAGATGTTACAAGTTTTTGGGAATTCTGAATTAGTAATCAAACAAGTAAGGAAATAGTATTCATGCCATGATAGGAGAATGATTAATTATAGGCATAGAGTGTGGGATATTATTGAAGGGTTTGATGCTTTCACCATCTAGTTTATTTCTCGAAGAAAGAATCAAGTCACATATTCTTTAGCCCAAGCTGCTAGCACCTTGTAGCCTTTATCACTTTTGGGATTGAAGAAATTTATAGTTGAACTCACTCCAGTGCCTTCGGTGCCTGATAACGTTACTAATTTCCAAGTATTTGAAGATGATAAGCATATTTTGGACTTTATTATAGGCTGTGATGTGTTTTCTTCTCAAGTCATTGATGAGATAGAGCCTCAAGAAGCATAAATCGACTTTGGAGGAATCATTAATCTAAAAACTAATACTATTCCAAGAGGTATGGTACAACTGGAATGAATTTTTGATTTGGATAGGATAAGAGATCAAGAAAAGCAAGATAAAAAAGAGTCTCTCAGTAGTTAGTGTGAAACATATAATATGGGGACACTAGATGACATGAAGAATGTTTTTATTGGCAAGGTATGTACTCCAAAAGAAAGAAAGGGGATCATTGATACCTTACATGCATATCATGATGTGATAGCTTGGAGTTATGAAGATTTGAAAACATATGATACTTCAGTTATTACACACACCATCCATTTGAAGTTAGATTTCAAACCATTTAGGTAGAGACATAAGCCAATCAATGCTCTGTTAGAACCCATTATTCAAAAAGAGGTGCAAAAATTTCTTTCAGCATGCATTATATTTCTGGTAAGGCACTCTACTTGGGTTGCAAATTTGGTTCTAGTAAGGAAAAATAATGGAGAAATCGGGCTATGTGTAGATTTTCGGAATCTAAATAGAGCATCAAAAAAGGGTAATTATCTAGTTCCTTCACTGGATGAGGTGCTTTAGATCATTAATGGATCTCAAATGATTTCCTTTTTGGATGGTTATTCTGGATACAACCAAGTTATGGTGCAATATGAGGATAGGCACAAAACTGCCTTCACTACAAAATGGGGAAATTTTGCTTATAGAAGGATGCCATTTGGGTTGATCAATGTTGGAGATACATTCTAGAGAGCTATGGACATTGCTTTTAAGGACATAATCGGTAAGTGCATTATTATTTACATGGATGATTTGATAGTTTTTTCCAAGCAACGAGGAGATCATATAACAGATTTATGCAAAGTGTTCCAAAGATGCAGAGAGTTTGGTATTTCACTTAATCTAAGGAAGTATATTTTTGGAGTCACAGAAGGAAAGTTGTTGGGAAATATTATCTCAGAATAGGGTATTGCTATTGATCCTGAGAGAATATAGGCTATCTTGAAGATTCAACCTCCTACAAGTAAGAAAGAGATGAAGTCATTTTCTGGTAAAATTAAATTTGTAAGAAAATTTATCACTGGATTTGTAGAGATAGTTAAGCCATTGAATTCCATGTTGAAACAAGAAGAAAAAATAGAATGGAATGCAGAAGCTAAAGAAGAATTTGCAAAAATCAAGAAAGCTATTGCTGAGGCTCTAGTGTTGATGAGTCTTGATTATGCTAAACCTTTCTACATATATTCATTCGCTTCTGATAACTCTTGTGCTACAATGTTAACTCAAAATTCTGATCAAGGCGATGAGTATCCTATAGCCTTCATGAGTACCCCTTTGAAGGATGAAAAATTAAGATATCATAATGTAGAAAAGAAGGCCTATGCTTTGGTCAGAGTAGTGAAAAATTTCAGGCATTATATTTTGAGGAATAAGGTTTTTTCCATAGTACCTGATCCTGCAGTTAATCTATTGCTAATGCAAAATGAGTTAGGAGAACGAAGGGTCAAATGGGTGACTATGTTGCAGAAATATGATATGGAAATCCAGCCCATGAAATTAGTGAGAGGAAAAGTACTCACAAAGATAATGGCTGAGATAGGTCTTGATCTCATTGCTCAACACTATTATCTTCAAGAAGTATCTCTAGGAGATTGGTATGATGAAATCATTTTCTATTTGCTGAATCAACAATGCCTTGATCGCCTTAATACAGTTTAGAGGTGGGATTTACGTCTGAAGAGTTGAAATTTTATGATGAAATGATCTATTTTATATAAAAGAAATCATGAAGAAGTATACTTAAGATGTTTAGGAAAAGAGGAAGTTTCCAGAGTGATGATTGAATTTCATGAGAAATATGGCATGAGCCATGGTTCTACATCAGCCACTGCAAACTAGATCTTAAGAGTAGGTTATTACTAGCCTAATTTTTTCAAAGATGCACACCAACATGTAAGGGTTTGTCACATATGTCAAACTATAGCAAATAAGGAAAAACATGCAGCTCTTCCACTTCAGCCAGTCATAGAGGTAAAACTGTTTGCCCAGTGGGGTATGGACTTCATAGGTCCAATCAATCCTCCATCTTCTATGGGTCACAGGTATATTCTTACCATAATTGATTATTTTACTAGATGGACAGAGGCTCTTCCTTGTAAAAAATGTACTTCAGATGTGGTAATCAATTTTCTCGAGTCTGGGAATATTAATCATTTTGGTTGTCCATTATCTCTGGTTTGTGATAATGGTCCTTCATTCGCATCTCTAAAATTTTCTAATTGGACATTTGATCATGGGATTGTTATTAAATTTTCATCCAATTATTACCCCTAGGGTAATGTCCTAGCTGAGTCTTCCAATAAGAACCTACTAACAATTATCTGTAAGTTGTTAGAGAAAAATCCTAAGGATTGGCATACCCATCTTCGCTTTTCTCTTTGGGATGACTGTACTAGATAGAAGGCATCCATAGGAACCTCTCCTTATCACTTGGTGTATGGTTTGGAACCCGTGTTTCCTATTTAATTGAAGATCCCTACCTTATAGTTTATCAATGCATACTACAATGGGGAAGATAAGCGTGAAGCTTGTTTGCCCAAGTTGTTACACTTAGAAGAAAAAAGGGATGAAGCCCTAGAAAAATTTGCTAAACATCAAGGTGTGGTGAAAATATGGTTTGATAGGAGAGCTAAGGTCAAGGCCTCTAGAATTTCTGACTTAGTTCTATTGGGATAAAGCTCATGAACATAAGGGAGAACATGGTAAATTTGATAAACTATGGCTTGATCCTTACCAGATTTCAGAAATTTTGGGAGATAATTCTCATTGCTTAAAAACCCTCATGGGTGAGGATATTTTGCTTCTTGTCAATGGGCAGTATCTGAAGCATTATTTCCAACCTTGAACTGTTTGTAGTTCATCCTATACATAACATAGAATATATTTTATTTTATTTGCTTGTTTTTTCTTTGGTAGTGTAGGTTTACTTTCGTTTGTTTTTCTTTTCATTTTGGTTTTTTCTCTTGGGCTCCTTGCTTTCTTGGGATTGTTGCATCTGTATAATGGGATATTTGTTGGGGGTTGTTCTGTAAACTCTAATCAGTTTTTTCAAAGTCAAATGGTGGAAATATTCTATTTGATGTCCCTTGTACTTGGAATTAGGATCACTTGTTTTGGATACACTTTGGAATATATTCAGGTCTCACATTATTCACAATAAAATTGAAAATTCTGGAGTTGCATAGGGTTCTTGGGTAATTTGGCTTGGTGAAAAATCTTATATTTTACTTCAATTCCACTATGTTCCTCATCCCGAGTGTTAGTTTCATTACTTACCAAATTGAAAGAGAAAAGTTCTATAAGGTAAAATTACCAGAAAAGAGAAAAGGAAAACATTGAAAATATAAATAATCTTCACCTTATTAGGGGTATCTTAGTATCTTTACTAGGGCTATAGACACCTGAAAGCAGTAGAGCTATTCTTGGGAGGGTCACAACGATAACCGCGTTGGGGCTATGGATGATTGACTAGAAATGAGGCTCTATCCATGTTTCTTTTGGAGTTAGAAATTTTATGTAGCCTAGCTGGATTTGCCTAGGTTCCCATTGTATTTAAGGAATAGGAATAAATTCACATCACACACACTTGGACCTTGGTATAGGAAAAGGTCTTCTTGCTTGTGGTTTCTAAAATTTTGTTCATAGGTGCCTTGATGAGAGGATCAAAACAAAATATTATGGGTTCTTGATTTTAGTTTATCATCAAAATTCTCTCAAGCATTTCCCTAGTGGAGTCACCATTTGTTCTGCAATTTTTGCACACATGCCCCACTAAAGTGGAGACCCTCTCTTTTTTTGGTGTTTTGGGTTTCTTGGCCTTTCTTTTTCAGAATTTTTCTTGCTTGATTCTGTGCTTCAATGTTCATCTCACTAGTTGGAGTGGCACATTTTTGAATGTTGTTGAAAATCTTAAAATCTAAATGAATTTCAGACTTTTCACCATTTTTGGGAGAATCCGCCCTGTCTGGATTTTCCCGGTTTTCTTTCAGAATCCAGAGATAGTTTTCTATTGACCAAAATCTAGGGAAATCTGTTGTGTCCAGATTTCTCCAAAGTCCGCTGCCCTATCGAATCTTCAGTTTTTGGTCTTGGCTATCTTTTAGGTCACATTAATGGCAATTGCACAACCCTTTAGGGGCATTGATATATTGAATCTTGGGAAGTAATTGGTCATTTGAGTTTATTTGTTCACTTGTCATTTGATTTTGAGTGCTGGAGCTTGAGGTGTGTTGCTAGATCATGCATTTCAAGGTTATTTTGGAGTGTTTCATTTGAATTTCATGAGCATTGCTCGCATCCTACTCATGTTTTTTCCTTTGTTGGTCATTTTTTTCTTTGCATCATTTGCTTTCATGCCTTTCATTGCTTTGCTATTTCTTGGGTGTGCATGCCATGTCTGAACATTTGGGGTTTTCATTTTTCTATCAGTCCACTAGGTTGATCATTGAGCACTTATTTTGGTTTGGTATCTCACTTTTCTTTTCGAGGCTTGCTTGCATTTGTCTTAAACCTCCCATTTTGCTCATAGGCAATTCATGCCTAGTTTTTATGTGCTCCCATGATAGAGATTTTAGGGTTCCTGACCTAGGGAAATGCCAATCCCTCTCAAATTGTTGAGAGGATGGTTTTCAATTCATATTTGATCCATTGGGGTCCACGGTTAGGTCATTGTTGAGGTGTAGACTCTAGGTCCGTGGTCTTTGATTTGTTTTGGTAAAAAAGAGAGAATGTGGATGAGTTTGGGTTTTTGATGTCTCCGTGGAATACCACCTGGTCTAGATTTCCTCGGCTTTCTCGTTCCTTCTTTCTTGCCATCTTAAGCCGCATTTTTTTGTTTGCCTCACAAAAAATCCGCCTCCTCTGGATTTTGTTGTATCTTTGGTCGGGTCATTTTGCCAGATTCACGCTTTATGGTGATTTTTCCATTTCTCGCTAAAATCCACTTCCACCGAATTTTTTCGGATGTTTCACGTCTCATCCTTTTTCTCGGGTTGATTGTAACTATTGTTGTTTTTGCTTAAATCCACCCTTGTTGGATTATTCCAAAGTTTTGGGAAGCGATGAGTATGAGGATTATGTGAGAGCTTTGCTTATTGATAGTATGTTTAGATGATCAAATGAACTTATGTTAATTACCTTTAAGGTTGTTCCTTTATTCAATTGATGGATTGAGTAATAATTTGGGGGTTTATGTGTTTGTCTCATAGGATTTTTTCTGGTCTGGATTTCCTCAAAATTTCTCTCTAGTCTGGAATTCGTGAGGTGGGCTAAATCTCAGAATTTGGTGATATGGATTTCTTAATAGTTGTTTCTTCTCTTGGACCTCATTTTTGCCATTCTTATTTGTTTGGAGGCAAGATCAGGACAAGATTTTGTTGGTCATGGCAAAGGGAAGGCAACAGATCCAAGTATAGAGAGTTTTTTTGTCTATGATGTAGAGAAGGTGATGTTGGATATAAAAAGTAAGATTGTTGAAAGAAAGTTGACTTCTATTTGGTTAGGAATTACTGATACCAATGTGGGTATGTGGGATTATGAGAATTTAAAGTTGAATTGGCAACACCAAATCTTCCTCTGTTGGCCAAGAGAATTGTGGAATCCAGGATGGCACATGTAGTAAGTTTTTCCTCCATGGTGTAGCTCTATGGATTAGTACTTAAGTGTGCTAGGAATTATGACAGAGGGACACAGAGGATAATTGGTCCTCAAGGAAGGATTGTTGCAGGTTTTAGTCCTATATCCATTGCATGGGCTTTTGATATGTCTGATAGGTCACATGTGGTGGGTTTTGACATAGATACAACAAGGAAATACTATGAGGAAAATATGGTCAAGTCCCAACAGGTAATCAACTCTTGGTTGGAGAAGCCCAAGTCTCATTTTTTCCAAATTTCCAAAGAAACTATTCAGGCTCAAGTTCAAAAGGGAGTATTAGAATTTAATCACTCTTCTTAGTAAATTGGTAGGATTGAAGAGTGTAGGGGTGTTTCAGAGCTGGATGTTTAATGTTATTGCTCAGATGGAGCAGGGAATTGATTATCACTAGGCATGAGCCATAAGCACAGTGATCCGTGATAAGTTGTGCAATTTGTTGCAAACCAAGACCTTCACCATGACCTCCTACTTGGTGTATTTATTTGTAAGATTTTACCCATATAAGGGGTTGAGCACTAGAGGTAATTTTGGACAAGATGCAATATATGAGGCATATCCATAGTTGCACCTAACTGGAGGAAGCCATAGAAGAGAGAACGATACTTTCACAATGTATATCACCAGATTGCTCCAAGGTATAGAGCATGTGAGAATTTCTTACAAAGCTAAATAAGTGATAAAGAGATATGGGGCATGGTTTATCTAGTTTCCCACATTCTCTTACATCAGGATTGATGGTTGTTAGAGGGCCCCTTACAGACTCCCAAGGTACCCTACTGATCATATTATATTGTTGGAGGTCACTAGGTGGATTTGTGACTTTGACATAGTTGTAATAGGGGATAAGCATAAAACAAATTTTGTGAATGATTTTCCCTTGAAGATAAGAATGGGTGAGTTTTTTCCTTCTATCCAGTCTACTCATGCTTCTGAGGAGGAGATGAGCACTTTTGGTCTCTCTTTCCATTCCAAGAGAGCAAGGTTTGACATCACTAGTGAGGCACGAAGGAAGGCCAGTAGGGATTATAGTCATAAGGTAAACATTGAGGATTATTGGGTTGACCTTGCTAATGAATTTGAGGTCAGGAAGAAGAAATTCTCTAGGTTTCCAATGGACTTGGTGATGTTATACAATTTGAAGGCCATCCCTGACTAGGTGGAAGAGGATGGAAATCTAATTTAGGATCATGTCTTTGAGTCTGTGAAGAACAAGCCAGTTGGAGAGATTGACTAGTTAGAGGAAGAGAAAATAGAGTTGGATCAAATCATGACTCTGGTGATCAAGTACACCAAAATGTGGTTGAAACGCAAAATGCTGGAATTGGAGAGTGAGGGTGTTCAATGTACTTAGGAACTAATGAGAGACTTGGAGTCTCATTCTACTTCTAAAGAATCACATGAACAGGATCCTAAAGGTAAGGAAAAGGTGGATTCCCCTTTTAAGATTTAGGTTAGGGATGTTCAAATCGAGAAGGTGGCAGAGGTAGGTAAATAGGGAAAAACCTATTGCCAATAAGAGAAGACATGTCTCGATGAAAGAGACTAAAAAGGACAAAGAAGAGAAGGAAGAGGTAGATGTTACCCCTCCATTGACAAAGAGAAGAAGGCTTACGAAGCTGTCACAGAAACTAGAGGAGGCTCCTAAAACTAATAAAGAGGTTGAACCACCAGTGGTTGAAGTAGAGAGTTCAAGGGAAAGGACACAAGTATATATGAGGATTTCAAGGAATCCTTCCCCAAAGGATATTGTTACAAATGAGGATGTTCTCATGACTGCTCCCATCATTGAACAAGAAAGTATTTCCATCCCTTAGGATACTGATAGTGTACAAGAAGAACCAAGGAAGGATGAAGATCCTAAGGACTTGGACAAGGAAGAATTTCAGGAAGGAGACCTTTATAGTGCGGAGGCATAAATTGACAAAGTGGTCCATTCCCCTTTTATAGCCTATGTAGATTTGCCTACGAAGGGGCAATTGAGTAAATCTCCTTAACAGGAGGAGATAACCAACCAATATCCCTTCACCAGTGCAGGTTGTTGTAGAGGATAAATTGTAAGACAAGGAGAATCCAATCATGGATATCCCTACTGTGCCAAGTATTGAGAAGGATGCCCATAATGACAAGCAAGAGAAAGATAAGCAAGATACAGTGTCCATTGATTCTACTGTTCCAAGTTAGCTAAATAAAGAATTGAAGAGTAAATTGGTAGTAGTAGAGAATGCTCCTCCTAATTGGTGTGACTTAATGGCCAATGTTGAAAAGGGAAAGATTAAAAAGAAGGCTAGAGTTGTGTCTCAGATTGAGAGGGATGGGTCAGGCAATAGATTGGCTCACATTGATACCCATGCTCCGGATAAAGATAGAGATAAAGTAACTGCCAAGGATTATCATGTGCAGACTATTGAATTAGGGAATGAATCTATGCAGCATGAAATTGAGGAGTATGAAGGCTCTAGTGCTATAATTGTGGGTAGGTTGAAGGTTGTACAAGTCAAGCATGAGTTGGAGAAAGATAATGATAAATTGAAGAAGTACTTGCAAGAGTTGATGAAACCCTTGCAGTCCATTGGCTCTTCCTCCTCTATTGTAGGTTTCTTTCCTCAGGAAACAATCTCCAAGATTGAGAAGATGAAAGGCACTACACTTGTCATAGTTGCTTGGTTGCAAGGGGTTCAAACTAAAGGAGATGCTACCATTAAATATATCTTGTCGATTGGAGGGGATGCCATGAGATTAGTGGACTAGTTGAAGACTATGCTAGCTCAAGACAAGGAGGATACTGACCTTCTACTGCAGAAAACTAGAACAATCATGAAGTGTACTGAAGATAAGTTGGTAAAGAGTGGGATTCTTCCTTTCTCAAGGGTTTCTTAACTTTGGGAATGGTTCAAAATCTTGAAAATGAGGCAGAAGGCCTTGAAAAATATTCACAAACAAGGAAAGCAGATTGGGGACACTTTGATTGGTATTCATGATAAGTGTATCTCATTCTTTGAAATTATGACAAGGAAGAAGTTTGCTCCAAAGCATCTTAATCTGGAGAAAATTAGGAAATGGTGAAGGGATGTTTATTCTCCAATTGGTGAGGGACCAGTCACTGAACATCAACTAGATGATATTGTAACCTTTATTGCAGTCATTGATAGATACTTAACTAATAGGGTTGATTGGGATGGTATAGTGAGGCAAGCAAGGGATGATATTAAGTCTCTCAAAAGAAGATTTAGGGTTTTTCCTGTGCCACCTATTGCTGAACTGGACAAGATATTGCTGGTTGTGCATGGTGAAGAAGATCAAGCTAAGGACAAGGATGGGAAGTATTTATGTAGGGCAACCTCAAGATTTATGCTTCCCATTATTCATGTGCATTGGGTCGACCCCCTTTGGTACCTAGGCCGACTTGGATGAAACTGGTGCTATTTGCACATTTCATATTGTATTCGAATATATTTTGAGGCCGACCTCTTGTAGGTCATGTTTTATTGTAAACTATTATTTTTGGGCTGACCTATCTTAGGGATTCTCTATAAAATAGGCATGTTTCCTCTTTTGAAATATAGATAGATAGGTGATACATGATATGCATAGAGAGGTAGAATAGAAATTTGATAGTTGAGTGAATTAGGGTTTATCTTCAAGCAAGTGTTGTAATAGAGAGCCGAAAGTGTTGCCATTTTGGATGAATTAATATAAGAAAGGATATTGTGATTGGTATCTATCTTCTAGAGTTTCATCTAGCATGGTTATTTTTGTTCTATCTTTGAAATTTCTTAAGTTCATAGTAAATATTTTTTTTATGCTTAGGGTTTTATCTTTGGAATGTTTGCAGTGATCTCTAGTCCACACTTTTTGTAGTTAGCTAATTGTTAGCTACTTTGCAAAGTTAGCCTGGGCTTAAAATTGTGCTTAGTTCAATTATAATGATTTGTTCAGGATTGCTTGAATGAATGTTTATGATTTGAAAATATTTAAATACCTTAGAAGATTGCACTATTTCTATGAAATTGCATATTTATCTGGATTGAGCAGGAATCGGTTTATGAGGGATCGGTCCATTTTGAGGGAAGTAGTCTTAGAATCATCTCTGAAAGCTTCATCTTTTTCTATTTCTTTATTATCTGGGTTTAATTAAAGATTCAAGTCTCAATATATGTTTTAGATCTGATAAATTCAAGTCTGGTGTTTTCTTGTAGTAAGGTCCCTTTGTGATTACCAGCATTTTCACATTATCACTGAGTTGTTTCAGTGCATTGTCAAGACCTGACATTAGAGACCTTGGGGTTATCTCTTTTCCCATAAAGAATTACCTTTCAAGAGAGATAGGATATCATATTATGTCTGAGTTGTTGGTGTGCAGAAAACACCATCAACAAGGAGGACAACTCAGGAAAGGAGCAAGCAGTATATTACATCAGTCAAACTTTGACAAGCCATGAACTAAATTATACCTTCATTGAAAAAGCTTGCCTAGCAGTAGTATTCACTTCTCAAAAGTTGTGACATTACATGATAGATCATACAATAAAGCTTGTGGCTAAGATTGATCCTCTCAAATATCTTCTAAGTTAGGCAACCTTAACTAGAAGGTTGGCTAAATGGGTCATGATCGTAAGTGAGTTTGAAATTCATTATGTGGATCAAAAATCTATAAAGGGATAGGAAATTGCAGATTAGTTAGTATAAGCACCAATGCTAGTAGAACATCCAATACACATTGATTTTCTTGATGCCGATGTATTCACAACAACTATTAAGAAGTCATGGGCACTCTATTTTGATGGATCCTACACTCAACATGGCTCATGGGTAGGGATTGTTTTCATTACACATCAAGGACATACAATACCAAAATCTTATTGGATAATGTTCCCTTGCACAAACAACATAGTTGAGTATGAGGCTTTTTTAATTTGCATAAGCATTGCAGTAGACAAGAAAATCATAGAACTACAACTTTTTGGTGATTCACAACTTGTCATCAATCAAATCAATGATGAATATCAATCTAGGGATGACAAGTTGATGCCTTATAAAAGGATGGTGGGTGATTTCAAGAAATACTTTGTTGATATAGATTTCATGCAAATTCCATGTACTGATAATAAAGCTATGAATTTCATGGCTACAATCACATAACTACTCTAGTTGTCAGAGAATCAAGTATGGTATGACTTCCTAGTGGAACAATTTTTTTCTATTGCCTATGACAATCTAGAAACCCAAATCATTTTCCACTTAACAAGTTCTAATTCTCCCTTGTATGGCCAAATATATACTTACCTAAAGAATAATATTCTACATTTAAATTTGTCTAAAAATTAAAAAAGGAATTTCATATGTCAATCCTCTCGTTACACCTTAATTGTTGATGTCTTATACCAACATGGACTCGATGGTACCCTCCTTAGATGTCGCGAACGTGATGAATTAGAAAATTCCTTACAAGAAGTACATGGTGGAATTTGTGGGACACACTCAGGTGGACTAAACTTAGCCAAGAAACTTGTTTGAATGGGTTACTATTGGCTGACCATGGAGAAAGAATCATTCATATTTGTTAATAAATATTCAAAATGTCAAATTCATTAGAATCTAATTCATGCTCCTTATTAGGAATTAAAACCTTTCACCACAACATGGCCTTTTGCTTAGTGGAGATTTGATCTGGTTGGTAAGATACATCCATCATCTTCAAATGGACACAAATTCATTATCATAGCCACCGAGTATTTTACTAAGTGGATTGAAGTTGTTCCCCTAGCAACTGTAACTGGTAAAAAAATCTCCTCATTCATTTTGAACTATATCATATGTCGATATGGCATTCCCAACTCCATTATTATTGATAATGGAAGACTTTTTAAAAATCAGGATGTTGATGAACTTTGTGAAAGATTCTGCATCCAACACAGGTTCTCTACACCTTATTACCCATAAGGAAATGATCAAGCGGAGGCTTCAAACAAAACAATTCTAAAGATTTTGAAGAAAAAAATGAATAAGGTAGGTCGTGATTAGCATGTCCAATTAAATGCAACATTATAGGCATACAAAACAAGTATTCACACACCAATAGGTGCTACTCCCTATGCTTTGGTCTATGGAGCAAAAACTATTCTACCACTAGAAGTTGAGATTCCCTCACTTTGATTATCACTAAAGGGGCTAATAAATGATGAAGATTTCAGAGTCTCAAGGTTGCAAGAGCTGGAATTGCTTGATAAACGACATCAAACTATAGTTAATCATTTGAAGGGATATCAATAGATTATGTCTTGCAGTGACAATCACACAATCAAACCATGAGCTTTTTAGGTGGGTGACTTGGTTCTCAAAGAAAACCCTCGTAATCAGCAGGATCAGTAAAATAAAGGAAAGTTTGAGCCTAATTGGTTGGGCCCATTCATTATCATTGCAACATATGGATTGAGGGAATATCAGTTGTCAACATTAGAAGGGGACCTGTTTGAAGATCTGAACAACAACATTCACTTGAAGAAGTTTTATGCCTAAAAATATAAAAAACAATATAAAAAGTCCTAAAAAATATAAAAAATAGTATAAAGAGTCTTGAAAAAAACTCATAAAAACTGGAAAAATATGTCAATATGGTGAAAACCTGACAAACATGCATCTTTTGATAGAGCAAAAATACAAAAAAAATCAAAAAGAGAAAAAATACAAAAAGAAATTAAAAAAAAAAAATCGTTGCCTTGATGAAAACTTGGCAAACAGGCATCTTGGTAACAACAAAAAAATCATAAAATTAGGAAAAAGTACAATAAAAACAAATGGTGAAAACCTAGCAAACAGGCATTGTTTGTGATTTGTTTGAATCTCTCATCTATTAGGATACATTCTTCATATCCATCTTTCATCAGTATCACATACATGTCTGGCCATCACATTTGTATCTTGCATCCCAAATTTCCTTGAAACGACAAGGATTTCATCATGGCTTGATGATTAATATTATCCTTAGTAGTAGTTGTGTCCAAACAAGAATAAGAGTGCAGGGTCATTAGGGGCAATTCACTTCTTGGAGATTTTTGGCAGAAAAACGTGTGTCAAGAATTAGCATATCAGAAACAACAAACTTTTCCATTCAAATTTGGGCCTAAACAACTATTCTGACAAAAACCTAAGACAAATTGGATGATCTTAATCTGAATAAAATTAATGACAAACTTAAAGCATAAGTTGAATTGTTATTTTTACATTTGATGACATCATATCTTTGGAGTGGTTCAATGATGTACTAAACTAGAATCACAAGGAAGGAGTATGATTTTTCTTTGCTTGTTGTATGTAAGCTAATCAATAGTATTGTGAAAATTTATCGTGGGACATGCTCTACAATATATCATTGATGAAATTTCAGAATTTGCATAGGAAAATGATTAACTTTTGTCTATTTCTGCAAACAATACTCTGATCATCTTGTTTCAATTATAACTCGATGCTTGTATTAACTTACTACATCAAACATCATGAAAGGAGTACTCAGGTCATCATTGGTGCTAATATCCCCTTTGATGCTTGTACTAACTTTCAACATATCAAAAGGTTCAATGATGAAAATCACATGCAACATTAGCTCATGGAATGAAAAAAATGAGAATGGTTCATTATTACATTCTAGGATTGCATGATTCATTTAGATTTACATTGTGGGTTGTATAATAGATTTTTGGAGGTTGGTAAACTTTTTTTATATCTTTTAAGACAAAAATTGAGTACATTTGGACATTTATTGTATCTCATTTCATCCTTACTATTCATTTAGGTTATCATTATCATTTCATTTCCATTCTCACATCAATTCATTTCATTATCATTATCATCATTATTAAGTTTCATTTAGTTCATGATGATCCATCTTTTATATCAAATCATTTTCACATCATTTGCATATCATTCATTAGTTCATATTATTTCATTAATTATTCATTTCATAACATTTTCATTATCATTCATTTCAAATCATTTACATGCATCAATAAAAGAAGATGCATACATTTCATTAATTTCATATATCATATAGGAAAATCATTTAAATGGCATCATATCATCATGTTAGAAATCATTTTCATCTTAAAGCATGTTACATCATATCATTATTGCATCATCATCGTAAGAATCATACATTGCATAAAATAAAAACATCATCATTTGCAGTTCATATTAAAGTGCATATAATCATCATCATAGTAACCACCAAAGCATATAGAAATAAAATTCATACATAAATCCATAACACATACATATCGAATCACCACTGTATATCATAAATCTCATCAAAACAAATGTATAGGTGTACAATGATATCAAATGTTTTAACAAGATATATCAAATACAATGGCAGGATGTATCAATCACTCATCACTATCATTGAGGAGCATCCAGATGTGGAACATGGCTACTACTATCTCCCGAGGTGGTAGGTCTCACTAGATCTCTCATCTAACCAGTTGTTCCATACTCTTGGTGGCACTCCTAGTATGACTATGTGAGTGAGTTCGTGACTAGGTACTTGATTGTGTATATGAAATCTTATGCTTAGGTGGCACTACCTCAAAGTATCTCATCCTATAGTACTCGGCTTTCCAAAAAGTCTCGAGTACCTCTGCCACAACGTCTCCTATGGAGGTGCTCTCAATTGACCTAAGGAGTCTCTTTGCTACTCCCTCTACTTGAATACACCACTCCTTGAAACTATCTCGCTCAGTTGTAAGCTAGGCTACCTATGGGTCTGGAGGTGGTGGTTGTGCAACCTATTCCTATAGCTAGTTGATGGTGACATGTGTCTATGCTAGCTGACTCTGAAGAGTCTGAACCTCTTCCTGCAAGTTGTCTACCTGTCTCTGAGAAGGATCATTGATCGTAATGCATGGAGTCGAAGTACTCGGCTGGTCCACCACTCTAGAAGTTTGAGGCCTCGACCTGAAAGGAACATCAAAGAATAATATTTGTCCACCCCTACCACCTCCATCATCCCCATCATCCTCACTATCATCCTCACTATCTGACTCATCCTCCTCATCGCTCTTTGCATCACCTCCATCGCCACCTCACCTATATCATCTGCCTATGGCTTCTCAACCTGTGGCCCTGTTTATGCCTGGCCCTATGTTTTCCCTGCTTTCCCTACCTGTGCTTATGCCTTTCATTGTGCCTATTCAAGAACTGGTCCACCTAACAGTGGGGCAAGCTCATCTAGATTGGTCAGCCTCGAAAATGGATGTGCATTAAAGTAAGTGTTATAATCATCTACCATATGGGAATCTATCACTACAGGATGTATTGCCCAAAACTCTAGTTGTAACTCTATATACTCAACCCTGGCCACCTCAAAAGTAATAAATTTCCCCCACTCAACAACATCCTCGCAATGCCTAGCATAGTGTGCCACACCCTGTGGCATCCTCTACACTCAACCATATTGTCTCAAGAATCTCATGACCAAAAACTGCTCAATGATAAAATGAGTACTGCCAATTATATATCTAGCTATCCCATAGTAAGGAATCTCTATGTCATCCTCATCCCATGGCTCACATTCAAGATACAGTCTCTAGATAACGATATCCATGTCATCCAATACCCTTCTCCAGTACTCTAACTTTCCCAACATCAGCTAGTAAGCATAAACATATGGGTAGCCCAATGGATGATCTCTTTGAACAATGGGGTGAGTGATAGAAAGTGCTCCCATGCCCAAATGTGTAGTAGAGTAACTCGAGCTAAGACAATATTCCCATCTATGTACACCACTTGATGAATATCATGATACAGATGGGCAAGCATGAATGAAACCCATGCATATCTAGTCTAATGGAGGATCATGTCCTCCAGAATCCGACCCTAGCCTACTGATAGTCCCTTTGACCTGCGATCAGGAAAAAGGAATCCACCAATGAAATCGGCTAGAATTGATGGTAGAGGGGTATATCCCTCCATGAAATCTCATATCCACCCGCATGAGGATCCTGAGACACTCTCTGCAAGGAATCCATCCCCCCAATCTCCTTGTGATCATAGATCACAAACTCACCAACTACTGGGATGCCCAAAATCCTGTAGACATCCTCAGGTGTCACTATAATCTCTGTTGTTGAAAATTAAAAGGTATTATTCTCATTGTTCCATCTCTCAGCTAGTGTGGTCAACAATTCCCTATTAACCCTATACTATGGGATCCTAAGCAGAGAACCCAACCCCCACCTCACAATCACCCCTATCTCTGGAGGATATTAAAATCCTCCTATAGCATCACACACATGAAAATCACACCAATCAGCAAGACATCAAGAGAAAGAATCAAGCAAATTACATTAAATCAACTGAATCAAATCATAATCAAATCTATCTTTACTATTTGTCTTTCAAGTTGGAAATAAAATTTATCAAATCATTTTACCATTTTTTCTTCATGCAAGAATGCAAATTTATCATTTTCTACTATTTTTTTTCATTCAAACATGGAACAAATTAACAACCAATCAACTTAAACATCAATATCATTTACTATTTGTTCTTCAAACAAGAAAGAAAATTTATCAGCATCACTACTAGTCTTTCAAGCAGGAAAGCAAAATTTTCAAAATTCTTACTATTTGTTCTTTAAGCATGAAGAAAAATTTATCAAATCAAGCTAAATAATCCTTGATGTTATTCAAAAGCATAAAATCAGTTGGCTAATCTAGCAACAATCAACAAGCAATCATCAAATTTATTTCAAAAATTCAAATCGAAAAAATTTCATGGATGGGCTAAAATAGTTCATCAATGTGCTAAATCACCAATGTGCTACTTTATCCATGGATGTGCTAAAAAAAAGGTTGAATTCACGATTTCATCAAAGCGCTAATCTATCAAATCTATGCTCTACTCTATTTAACCTATGCGCTATTCTATGAGGTCCTATGCGCCATTTTGGCAGATGTGCTAACCTATTTGTTGATACACTAATTTAAAAACCTATGTGATAAGACAACATTTATTTTCATGGGGATGGATGAGCTAAACTACCTAATATATGTGGTAAACTAAGGATCGCATGCACTAAATTAAAAATCCATGCGGTAAAACAACACTTCAAAAATCATAAAAATCATAAAAATATGGTTTAAATTCACAAAGGAGGATCATATCAACTTACCGAACGTCCATATGTAGTTGGTCTCTGATGATGATGGGCTTGCTCGAATCGGTGGCACTCGTAATGGATCAACATCTCAAAAATTCTTTTGAGAGCTCTGAAAACTAGAAAAGGGTACTATTTAAATGACAATGACTTTTCACCTTTTCCACCTTTTAAGGGGGTAAAAAAGTAGGGTTATTTTTTATTTTTACTGTGTGAAGCACTATTTTGAGAGCTAAATCAACATTTCTCTCCAAAATCATCTCAAATCTTTCAAATCATCATCATCCTCATTCGAATCACGTGATTTATCTCTTGAGGGGGCATACAAGATCAGTCAATTTTCAAAGTCAAGGGAAAAATTCTTTGAAGCAATGCGTAAAACACATCACTTCAAAGAGGGGCAAAATGGACACACCCAAAAATGGTCACAGTTAATCAAACCTGTTAATTAATTTAATATGATTTATTTAATTAATAATCTTCTAAATTCATCTACATATAAATGAATTTAATTATTTGTTTATATCGTTCACTTTTGATATTCTTCTAATTTAATTAAATGAATAAAGTTATTTAATTATTATCATTTTCCTCTTAATTAATTAAATAGATTTCACAATTTATTTATATTAATTATCACAAGTTTAAATTTACAATTTAAATGATAATTCTTTTCTCCACATAATTAAATATTCTAAAATATTTAATTGAAAGCTTTCTTTCCCACACAATTAAATATTCTAAAATATTTAATTGGAAGCTTTCTTTCCCACACAATTAAATATTCTAGAATATTTAATTGGAAGCTTTCTTTCCCATAGAATTAAATATTCTAAAATATTTAATTGGAAGCTTTCTTACCTCCATAGTTAAATATTCCAAAAAATTTTAATTAGAAAATTTTCTTCTTTTCATATTTAATTAAGTATTTTATATATTTAATTAAAGCACTTTTATCATCTCTCACACATAATTAAATATTATTTATTTAAATTATAGAAACTTCTAAATTCATGTCACACATAATTAAATAAATCTATTTATTTAATTATAGATTTATCCTCAAACTATCAATTAACTCTTCATAAATGAAGTGCACAAATGGCAACTTTCCTTCATTTTTGAATGGAAAAGGCTATATAAGAGGAAACATCTCCCATCTTTCTCTCAAACTTCCATATTTTTCTGAACTTCTCCATCTCTCACTATTCATTTTGATAGGTTTGAACTCAGCCGTTAATTTTGGCCAGCTAGATTCTTGCCTCCAAAAATCTATAAATACAACCCTCTTGTGAGTTGAAAAAGATCCTAGATTTTATGAATTTAGCATAATCATTATAGTTGCATTCAAATCAGCATCTTAGCATAATCATTTTCAAGTTCATATCATAGCAATTTAAATTTCACTTCATAGCTTAAATCATATAGCAATAGACATGCATGCTGCATAAAATCTCATTCTCCTAAGTTGTCATTTCAACAAGTTGTTGCTTACACCAATTCAAAGCCAGTAACTTGTATCAAATCCTTGGAGATAGAGGACAATGAGACACATTTGAAGGATCATTTTCTATTTAGAGTTTTCATTTGTTGTTTTCTAATTAGCTTTCTTTAATCTAATGTTTCACTGGTGTGCTAGTTTACTTTTTAATTAGTCCACTTATTCTCACACATAATTTGTATATTCAGTTCTGTACTCCATTTGAATTTTGCAAAAGCATGAGTAATACTTCTGAATTTTACTTTTCTCAAAACACCTGCATTACTTCCACATGATAAATAATAAGTAAGGTGAAAAAAACACTCAAGAATATGCAGAAATAACTATATTTTCACTTTCAAATATAACAATATTTAAATCAGCTCCACCAATTGAGTTGTAGTGAAAAATTGGTATCAATTATATGAGAAATGATTGATGATTTTATTTTGCAATTCATGAAATTTTTTAATTCCATGTGGTAAATGGAATAACCATTCAATTGATTAACATCCTAAAAAATGGGGAAAGAGGTGAATTAAGTATGTGTCATTGTAATAAACATCTAGACAAGCGATATTAAATTTTCATATATGTTCACATAAATTCACCTCTTCCCTTATACTTGAATTTAGGAATTTCAATGTTGTGAGGGAAAGGTATCATAGGGATTGATCCATCGAATGAATAAGGACATATTTCTTCAAGTATGTAAATTTTCTTTGTATGTTCAAGTTTAATGTTAGGTGTTTTTGTAATCTTTGGGTTTGTTGTGCCAAGTAATTTATAGGTGTGATGATGAACATGTTGACAAGAGGTTGGGTGGTGAAAGTTAATGGAATTGTGACTGATATTATGGGATATTAGATGAATTAAATGAGGAATTGTAATTTTGTGGGATGTATGATTGGTGTTGTGAGATGTTAGATGAATTGAATGAAGAATTTTAATTGTGTGGTATATCTGATTGGTGTGGTGAGATTTTAGATGAATTGAATGAAGAATTTTAATTTTTTTGGATGTATGATTGGTGTTGCAGGATGCTAGATGAATTAAGATTTTGGGGAACATATAATTAGTGTTGTGAGATGTTAGATGAATTAAATGAAGAATTATGATTTTGGTGGATGTATGTATTTTTATGTATGGTGAAGGTGGAAGATTGAGAGTTGTATGGATTGGATGTATTTATAGATATAGGGAACGCAAAATATTGTGAATGATTTAATATATATGTTTATAGATATGTTAGATGTGGAATATTGTGTAGGATTTTGGATATACGTGTTTATAAATATGTTGGATGTGGGAATTTGAGAGATTTTTAAGATGTGTGATGTTTTTTCTGGTTAATAATGGGAATGGATGTACTGATATGAATAGATGGGATGGTTCATTGATAGAGTATATTATTATATTATTTATAAAATATTGTTGATTAAGGTGTTAGTTAAAGGTATGTTGGGTTGGCTTGAAGAAAATGGGATGGATTCTTGGGGCATATATATGTTAATCAATTGTGGTATGTGGATTTTTATGTTTGGTATATTGGATAAATTCATTCCTCATAAGGTATTTGATGAAGTAATGGTTGTAAGGACTTGTTATTTAAGGAGTTTTGTGTCAAAATTAAATGGTAGATTGGCACCTTTATGGACTAGAATGAGAAAATAGAGATTGTAATATGAAGTGATAAGATAATATATGGATTTCAATATGTTATGATATTGTTACATTTCTTACATTTTATTAGTCATAAATCAATAGGACCTTGGGCGTTGTCTTGTAAAACAAGAAAAATAATTGAAGATGATGGTTGTGGTGTTTGGTATATTCTTTGGATGGATAGATTAGAATGCATTTAAATCTTATATTCATTATCAACCATGGTTATTTTTATGTTTAAATAAGATTGATTTGACTCCATGAGCTTCTTATGTTGAGACTTTGTGACAAACATATAAGTTTCAAGATCTTGATAAATGATGTATGAGGTGAGAATGTGGATTCTTGGTATGAATGTGTGGTTTTGGAATTTTATGTAGATCGATTGGTCCTGGATAAAAGGATATGTTGATTTGGATTTTTAATGTTTAATTGATGATGCTTAGATAGAACGAAGATAGATAAAAAAAAATTAGATCTTATACTAATGATAAGTTCTATGATATGGATTAGTTTACTTGAACTAGACTTATGAGTCCAAGAAAAAGGATAAGGAGTAGGTTTTACCAACTAAAGAGTAGCCAAAACTCCTAAGCTAGTTTATCCACTAATGATAAGGGGCTAACTCAACTATCTACTTGAAATAGGCAAATTTTCAAGAGAAAGGAAAGCTAGAGATAAATTATAGATGTAGATCAAACTCTTAAATATTTTGATTGTTGGATGTAAGAATAGATAGATGGTTATATGGATATCCTAAAAAATATGATTATCCAAGTCAAGGATGATAGATCTAAAGTCCAAAAATATGAGACAAGATGTTTGATGGATACGATTTGACTCAATATTTTTGTAATGGATGAAGATGATAACCTAGTTGGAATGTTTTAGATCTTATTCTAGGTATTCTTGGTCAAAAGCCTAAAAGTATAATTTTTCAATATTTTGGAAACTTAAGGATTTATATAAATAGTTAATGTATTGATTAGATGTGCATAAAGATGACTCAAAATCATAGTATATTGATTCATAAGTCTGACTTTGAGAAAGGGATACATAAGACCAAATTTAAATAGAAACGCATAATGAATTAGATAGGCCAACAAAATATCCATCATTAGATCTAAACCCTAATAATTAACAGTCTAGATTTACAGTGTATCAACTCCCACCAATGACACAATAGGTCATCACTCTAATTTCCACTTGTCATAACATGTCACCAAACTCCATCGTCAACCTATCAGGTCCCACCTTCTTCATCAACAACCATCATGGTTGGGTCCCACTCAAAGCGCTTCCTTCCTCCTTATTGCTCTATTGCTAAAAACCCAAACTTCAAAACCTCATGTTAGAGGTTACAAAGTTTTTAAAACTCATGACATGCCAACAACAAAGAGATTGCTAAGTCACTAAGACCCAATCTTTAGAACCTCATGTTGGAGGATATGAAGTTTTGAAAACCCATGACATGTTGACAACAAAGAGATCACTAGGCTGGGAGGTTATGAAAATTTAGACCCCATGACATAGGTTAGGAAAACTTGGAACCTCATGACTTAAGTAACAAAACCATTTCTCCTATAAAAAATAACCGTTATATAATTTCAAGTTTGAGACACAATCTCCCAAAAAATCTCCCACTTTTTAAACACCTTGCAAGAGCAACGAGAGAGAGTAAACATTGTCTCTTAATTGCTAAGGGCCAAACAGCCCCACATATCTGAACACCATCAAAACTTCTTTTTTCTCACCGGCTTAGTTAAAGAATCAACAAAATTCATCATAATCTCTACCTTAACCAACTTCACCCTGCCATCTTCGATCATATCTCAAACAAAATGATATTGTACATCATTGTGCTTGGTCTTGGCATGAAATGTTGAGTTCTTGGTTAGACATATCACACTCTGACTGTCACAATAATTTGTCATTGCACCTTGTTTTATTCTAATATCTTAACACAATGTCTTAAGCCAAATGGCTTCTTTACAAGCATGAGTAGCTTCCATATACTTTGCTTTATTAGTTGACAAACCAACCACAACCTATTTCTTTCTCATCTAGTTGATTGTACCATCGAATAATGTAAACACATAAACACTAGTGGATCATCTACTATCAACATCACCTTACCGATCTAAATCCAAATAACCATGAATATCAAGGGAAATCTTGCCTTTAGTCATATTACTATGATAACATAAGGAATAATCTAGGTACCACACAAATATTTGAAGACTCTTTTAACTGCATTCCAATGAACACTACTAGGATTATACATATATCTAGAAAGAACTCTCACTACTTAGGCAATGTTTGATCTAGTACAAACCATAACATACATAAAAATTCAAACTACACTCTGGTAAGGAACTTTTCTCATGTCTTCCATCTTCGATGTGGATGTTGGACAATCTAAAATAGATAACTTTGTTCCGACTCAAATAATAACACACAATGGTCTACAATCATCTCTGTTAAACTGATATAAAATTGAATTGACATAATTTGGCCAAGCCATAGCTTCATGTTCACTCTATCTCTTTTAATTTACATCCCAAGAATGTGTTTTGCTACACTAAGATCTTTCATTTCAAATTTAGTAGCAAGTTGAGATTTTAATTATGAAATCATACCACTCCCTTTTCCAATAAATAACATATCATCAAAATATAATGCAATAAATAGGAAATTATCACCATTAGTTTTATGATAAACATAATGATCTAATTTAGAATTCTCAAATCCAAAAATCAACACATATGTATCAAATTTTTGGCACCACATCCTAGGAAATTATTTTAAGCCATAAAAAGATTTCTTCAATTTGCAAACCAATTTAATTTTACCTTTCACAACGTAATCCTTTGGTTGTGTCATATAAATATCCTCCTCCAAATCACCATGAATGAAAGTAGTTTTTACATCCATTTGCTCAACCTGTAAATCATAAGCAACAAAAGTAAAAATCTAATGGATGTCATTTTTGCAACAAGAGAAAATATCTCATCATAATCAGGCACCCTCCACTTGAGAGTTACCCTTTGCAACCAATCTTGTTTTTTTCTCTATACCTCCATCTAAACAAATATTTGTCTTGAACACCCATTTGCAACCAATAAGTTTTTTTCCTTTAGGTAATGGTACAAGATCCTATGTATCATTCTTTTCCAAAGATGAAATTTATTCATCCATAGTAATCTTCCAAAATTCTACATCATTCATACCTAATTCCTCTTCTATAGATCTGGGTTCATCTATGTTAGTATTCAAAGAAAAAATACATCTCCAATCATCAGGTGTATACCTTTCAGGTGGTTTTCTATGCCTTGTAGACTGATGAACAAGCCGAGTTGGAGGTTCTTCCTCCTCTTCTGAAGATTCAGAGCTTGATGAGATCTCCTCAAATTCTTGTCTATCCTTGGGACTCAATTCAACTTTCTCAGGTGTAGAAGGAAATTGAATCACATCTTCCTATTTACATTGTTCTGGTTGCACTATAACAGAAAAATAATTAGTTTCTCTAAAAATAAAACTTCTATTGTGTATTACCTTCTATGCAACAGGATCCCAAAGCATGTATCCTTTTACACCATAACTTTATCTAGTGAAGATACATTTCACAACCTTGTTATCCAAAAATTTTCACTTCTACTTTCACACATGTGCATATGCCTCACAACCAAAAACTCTAAGATGTCTTAATAAAGGATTGTGACCCAACCATGCCTCTATTGGTGTCTTATCAACAAGAGATGATGTAGAACACCTATTAATTAGGTAATAGGAAGTGGAAAAAAATTCAACACAAAACCTTTGTTCTAGGCTAGCACCACTCAACATACTCCTAGCCTTCTCCATTAGTGTCTTTTTCATTCTTTCTAAAACTCCATTATGTTGTGGAGAATACAGAATTATCTTATATCTATGAATACCAAAATATTTAAATAATCTATCAAAATCATTAAAGAAAAATTCACCGCCATTATTAGTCCTCAAACACTTTATTTTATTTCCTATCTATAACTCAACCATTGCTTTAAATTCTTTAAATTGATTGAAAATTTCATATTTACTCTTTTAAAAATATACCCATGTCCTTCTACTATAATCAACAATAAATGAAACAATATATTGATTTAATAGTCAAAGTAACATCTACAAGACCAAACACATTATAATGAATAAGTTCCAATACACCACAAGATTTATGAGAACTCGAGTAAAAATGAACATGATTTTGTTTTTCATAAATACAATTGTCACAAAAATCAAATTAAATATTACAATCAAACAAAAATTCAACAAGGTTTGTATTTTTCAAGGTCTTTAGACCATTTTCTCTAATGTGGCTAAGTCTCTAGTTCCATAACATAATTTTCTCTATAGGTAACTTTGTTTCAGAGGAAAGAGCACCCTTGGGTACCTAAAATCCATGACCATCTGCTAAAGGTGAAACCCTCACTTCTTCCACAGACTTGATTTTCACAGAAGTACTATTGCATTCAAAAGTGAGTCAAGCTTATACAATGTGCCATATTTGACACCTCTAGAAATCACCATATAACCTCTAACCATCTTACATCTTGCATTAGAAAATACTACCTACACACCCGCATCTATTAGTTTTCTCACATATAACATATTTTGTGTTAAACCAATGATATGCAACACACCATTTATCCTTTTTATTCTACCATTATGAAACTTGATTTAAAATTTACCATGATGAATAATGTCTAAATTTGAATCATCACCCAAGTACACCTTACTTCCATCAAATTATTCATATTTAAAAAACCAATCTCTATTAAAGGTCATATGGAAAGATGCACCTGAGTCAATTAACCATGCATCATCACCTACACAAGTTTCCAAAGTTGCAATGAATGTGTCACCATCTCCCTTCTCAAACTTATAGTCAAAATAAAATTTCTTCTTTTTCTTCTTTTCTTCTTTGCATTCCTTACAAACATGTTCAGTCTTACCGCAATTCCAAAAAATAACTTTGGAATTTCCAAGAGAATTTGATTTCCCCCTAGACTTTGATTTATCACGCTTCTCATTCTTCTTTATTTTTCCTTAGGTGTTCCATGAACATTCAAGGCCTCCTTGACATTGATGGATACCTTCCTCCTCATCTCTTCAAAAATAGAAGAACCCACCACATCTTAAGTCTTCCATATGATAGAAGTACTCCCAATAGCCATAACAAGAGAATCCCATGAATGAGGCAAAGAAAAAAATAAGATCTAACATTTCTCTTCCTCATCCATTTTGACACCAACTAATTCCAGCTAAGCCACTAGCATATTGAATGCTTATAAATGTTCTATAATCCATCCACCCTCTTCCATTATCAAAGAATACAATTTCTTCCTCAATAAAATTTTGTTCACTAAAGATTTGGGTTGATACATCTCGCCAGGCTTCTTCCATGGATTTTGTGCATAGGTCTCTTCATGGAAATTGATTAAAATAGAGTCTAACAAGAACAATCTAATTATACCCTTGTCTTAATGGTCCATAATATCATATTGAGCAGCTTGAGTAGGATCTACAGGCCTTGAAACATTCTCATCAACAACATCCCACAAATCTCTATCTATTAATAGATCCTTCATCTTTGGCTTCCACATTTATAAATTATTTCTAGAAAATGTATCCACCTATATTCTCCTTGATGAACTTGCCATCTAACAATTCCTGCAACAAGATCACAAAATGTCTTCTACACAAGCTCCCACTCAAAATCATATTAGTTCAAAAAATCCAACAACCCACAACTGAAACCAAAGGTGATCAAGATTTGATACCACTTGTAAGGAAGCTAAGGTAGTGAAACAACTTCCTACACTAATCTTGAGAGGAGAATAATGAATAAATTTAATAGATCTTTAACAATTACATAAACTTAAACAAAAATAAACATAAATATCATGCATACCATGACAATGATTTACGTGGGGAATACCATTTTGAGAGAAAATCCCTACACTCCAAAATCCATCCAATATATTATTTAGTAAATCACAAAGATTACAATATACTTGCAAAGCAAGCTTCTCACAAGAGTATCACTACTCAGAGATTAAGAGACAACATGAAAACTAACAAATTCTTAGAATACGTCAATGTCTCTCTCACACTACCTCTCACTATCACTCACTTCAGCCATAGTGCAGTACCCTCACAAAATAGAGTTACATTCTAGGGAAAGATAGGAAAACAAAATATCCACTTTTTTATCTAAACCCTAATAATTAACAATCTAGATTTATAATGTATCAACTCCCATTGATGACACAATAGACCATCACTCCAATTGCCACTTATCATCACACGTTACCAAACTCCATTGTCAGCCTATCAGGTCCCACCTTCTTCATCAAATTTCATCATGGTTGGGTCCCACTTCAAGCACTTCCTTCCTCCTTATCACTCCATCGCTAAAAATATGAACTTCAAAACCTCATGTCATAGATTATGAAAAATCACAACATGTCAACAACAAAGAGATCGCTAAGTCACTAAAAACCCAAATTTCAGAATCTCATGTTAGACGATACAAAGTTCTAAAAAACTGTGACACTCTAACAACAAAGATATCGCTAAGTTGAGAGGTTATGGAAATTTAGAACCACATGACTCAAGTAACAAAACCATTTCGCCTATCAACAATAACCATTATATAATTGCAAGGTTGACACACAATTTTTTTTTTGGTAAGATAAAAAAAAACAAATGATATGGCTAATGACTTCAAGGTACTAAGGTTGAATAAATTTTATTGGTATTTATAAAATACATCCTATTCATGTTAACAAACCTAATTATTCAAGTAGGTGTGTTTCACTAGTGTAGGATCAAGCAGTAGAATACCTCAAGGAGCTGATGTATAGGAGTTGAGTGGTACAAGGGATCACCTTTCCCCTGACTTTGGAGGTTTCAACACCTTTAGCCCAAATAGTTTCTATTTCTACTCAATGAGGTACATGTTGAGTAACTTCTCATGATTAACACTAAGTATTGCACTACACTAGATTAATGAGAAATGGTCTTAGACTTTCTAAAAATAAGGTTCTTAGTGGTATATTTGAATTTAGGGCCCACCTATATGTTCTTGAGTCTAGGAGGGTCTCTCCTATCTTCTTAAAAAAATAATTCTCAATAGAACAAGGGTCTGGTATTTTAGCCAAACACAATGATTATTCACTCTTCTAGTACAAATTTCACTCTCCTCCCTTTATATACCTTGACAAAAAACATGTTTGAAGTCATTATTGAGGTGATGAAATCATTGAGAAAGCCTCCTAAAGGTAAATACTAAAGCTATCATTTTGTATCCCTAGGCTCACACAAAGTGCAAGGGGAGAGCATACCCAATCTATCTCAAAGTTGGGTTAAAAATAAAAATAAATAAGCAAGTAGAGGGTATTTTTGATCTCCACTCTCTCACACAATGCAAAGAGAGAGCATACACACTAAATAACTTACATAATCATGACATATATAGTTTATTTTCCCTTAAGAAATTGAAGTTTGCAACTAATTTAGTACTAAAATAAAGAAACTTTGACCAACATCCTAGACCAAATTACATAGGTAGTCTACAATTTTAACACTTGGCAAAGGATCATTGCTACAATGTGACCATCAATGGATATGGATATTGTATTTTACCTTATAGATTATAATTTGGATATTATTATTATGGTTTAGTATTTATGATAGAATAATCTCCCAAAAATATATAATCTAGCAATTAGAGTAGAAAATAGTTTGATTAATGTGGGAAATCTCCCTCCTAGGTCCCCCATACTACTATTCCTCAAGCTATCAATCTCACTACAAGAATAATTTCTTGAGGTTCAACCCTTTATATCAAATTTTTATCAATATTCCCCTTCTATGTATGTCTACCCTTACTCTCAAATAAAAATGGTATTAGTGTTGGCCCCTCAAGTAATATAAAGTATGGATGATATGAAAATTATCCTCCAAAGATTTTTAAATGAGATTACTAATATAAAAAAAAATTAACATGCTTCATATCCTAGATCTACCTATTGGAATTTTTAGGGACCCTAACCCCAATAGCACTAAAATAAATACCAAAACTATGAATGGGTAGGCCCTTCTCAACAAAAAATATGAAATAAAATTGTCCCCATACCATCTGCATTACAAAAATTGGTACATAATCCAATAAGAGATTTAGAACCTTGAGAAAATAATATTGAGGATGACTCAAATGCATTCTTTTTTTCCTTGTAATGATTATCACCCACCCAAAGCTTATATGAAGGGAAATTTATAACAAAATATAGATAGACAATGATAAAAATGGATACAAGGAGCATCCCAAGGAAGGAAACCTATTTATCAATCACACAAAGTATAGAATATAGTATTAGTGGCACAAATACAAGGGGTATCTATAGAACAAGAAGAATAAATTTTACCAAAAAATGTATTATTTTCTTGGATAGAAGAAGATGAGGTTGTGTTTGCAAATTATCCTTCTCATTCTAAGGCTCCATGGGTTCAATATGATTACTTCACTAGGTCCAAGACAAGAATGATGGAGACTCAAAATATAGAGGAGCACTTAGAAGTATATCTCCAAAAGTCCCTTGTGTTTAAAAATTTCAACCCAACATTTCTAAGAAAAGAAATAAATTCCTACCATCACAAAGCTTTATAATTCCAAATTTACAAGCTAATAGACCAAAATATCAAGGATATGTTCAAAGACCTTAAATTTTTGGGCTGCTCAACATAGTTAAAAATTAGAAAAGGAAACAAATAACATCTGATTATGGTATGTCATATGTATCCTAGAACAAACTTACCAAATCTAGAAAGCTATAAAGAAGTAACAGGATCCAATAGCATCATCTTAATCAACCATCAAAATTTGAGATAAGGTGATAGAACCATAAAAGGTGGTGTAGAAATAAAATACTACCACTCTCCTTAATTATAACTTAGAAGTAAGTAAAACTAACTCTGATCCATTTTACTGAACCATGATAATTGGTAAAAAAGTATTGCATAACTCAATAATAGACTCCAGTGCAAGCATGACTGTGATTCTGAAAATCATTACATACTCTCTTGAAGTATGTATACTTATAGAAAAGGAAGTAATGCAATTAGGTGGGAAAGAGTATAGATAGTAGGGGTAGTGAAAGAGATTCCCTTGACGTTGTAGATTTTCTTGAATATCAGTATGCCTCATAAAGTATTAATAATTGATATTCCACTTGTTTTTAGTGTGTGCTTATCCAAATTTTATACAACAAAAAATTATGGATATCTCTCTCTTGATTATTCTCATCTTGTCCTTAGGATAAATATGGTTCTAAGATGAAGATATTTTTCAAAAGTTTCACAAAGAACACATTACTCATGAAGTAATATTAAATTTTGAATCTACCCATACATTTCTTGCAAGGGTTGCAATGAATTATATGGGAAATATTGATTAAGAGATTGTGAAAATCAATAAGATTGGTCAAGAAGAGGCACTTTTTTTTTATTCTATAAAATCAAGTCCATATGGTAATTTTGATTCAAATTTTTTATAAACATATGTAATTTATGCTGAAGAAAAATTGATTCCAAAAGTAACTATAGTCCTTACAAAATTAATCAATGAATCCAAAAAATCATCATATCTATGGAAATTATATTTTGATAGTGCAAGATGTACCAATGGTTCAAGAGTAGGTATGTGCCTCATCTCCCCAAAAGGGTAAAATATTTTGAAGTATTTTTTATTCCAATTCAGCTTCACCAATAATGAGGTAGAGTATGAAGTATTAGTGTGACCTCATCATAGAAAAAAATTAAAAGAAACATCTTCAATTGTTTGGAAACTTAGAATTGGTGATCGGATAGATCTAAGGAATAAAATTTGCTAACAATATCAAGATAAGGTCATATCATTATAGGGTATGGGACTTGCTAGAAGATTTTAAGGCCTTAAACTTTGAAGTAATTTCAAAAGTATTGCATGATATTCCATAACAAAATCAAGATTTTGGTGGGAAACTCATTTGGAAAATGTATACCAAACTACAGTCAAGATGGTGTTCCTTGATGAGGGATAAATATCTTGACAACCAAGATCCCAAGAGAATTTTCACAATTGTTGACCCTCCCCAAGGATCAACCATGTGGAGCTTCATGATCTCGTGCAGAAAAGTGGCTACATCATATATTTCATGGGAGGTAAATAAGGGAAATGAAGTTATTTTTTTGAGAAATTATTGGAATAGGCATCCCCCATTACAAACTTGTCAAGAGCTGCAATAAGAAATATTGGTGTTTCCTCAGTTATGGGGAAAAAAATTAATAGATTATGTTAAGAACGTTGAGACTCCATCAGGGAGAGTGGTTTGGAAATATTTTTATTTGGAGAAAATTTCAAAAAATCAACAAGACTTATTGTCACAAATCGTGAACAACAAAATAATATTCCTATCAGGAGAAGTGGATCGAGTAATATGGGCACCATCTAAAATTGGATCTTATTCAGTCAAGCAGGGGTACAAGGAAATTATCAATAGGGCATTCTCGTTCTATTGGAATAGTGTGGTACTGCCAAAAGCAAGCATTTTTTCTTGGTTAGTGATGAGAAAAAGAGTCTTGACAAGTGAAAGGTTGGTTAAACTAGGCATTGCAGAACCTTTCAATTGTGTTCTATGTAACCAATCATTTTAAGATCATGATCATCTATTTCTCCACTATCCATTTACACAATCCTATTGGTGTTTTTTTCTTGATAAAATGAATTACTCTTCTCCATTGCCAAACTCCATTTGGGATATATTGTTTGCTTGGCCTATTCTTTACAAAACCTCCTTTTTTGCATGCATCTAGAAAGCTATCCCAAATTTGTTAATATGGAACATATGGTGGGAAAGGAATAAACATATTTTCAGAAAAATCTCAAAAATTTCTCAAACTGTACATACATTGATTGAAAAGATAGTTTCAAAAGTAGTAAATATTTGGACACAACATCATAAGAATGTGGGGGTGATGTTCTCATCATGGGATAATTTCATTTTAAAGAACTATAAATAGATTAAACTTACTTTTAAAGGAATCCTAATGCAACATCATAGTGTGAAGGGAGACAAAAGTATAATAAGATGGCTCCCTCCATCGGAAGGCTATTAAAATTTGAATTTTGAAGGGGCTTCTAGAGGAAGTCTTGGTATTTTAGGAGTAGGTATTTGCATCAAGGATACAAGAGGCAGTGCCAAAGCAACTAGATCAATAAATTCACCACTAGGTACAAACAATATGGTAAAAATCAATGGCTTTACTTCATAGTTTGCTCCTTGCAAAAAAAATCCACATCAAATCACTTCACATTTATGGAGATTCTATAGTAGTGATTAATGCTTGTAAGGAAAAATATTGCCTTAATTGGTCCATGAAGTATGTGTTGCAGATTATCTAGAAATTTCTAGAATAATTTGAAGATATTAAGATCTCCAATACCTACCAAGAAGGCAATGTTTTTGTTGATTGATTGACTAACATGGGGTGTGACAAGAAATAATTTTTATTTCAAGAAAATATCAATGATATTCGAGAACTAGCAGACTTAAGAGAAGTAATTAAAAAATATTGTATTTATTTATAACTGTATTGACCTGAACCTCCTGAAAGAGAAAAATCGGTGAGACACTTGGGTTGTCTTTTCGACAGGAAATTTATCTCTATAGGCTCGAAGTGATCAGATTGGTGAGACTTGTGAACCTATGAGAGAGTGATTTCGGGGTAACCATTGAGATGTTTGGCTAATCTGCATAGTGATCTTAAATTTTTTATGAGATCAGTGTGACTTAGCCTGATCTGAGTTCTCCTTGTGAAGTTCCTTCTTTGAACATATCAGTGTGACCTTTGGTGTATCCTAGCAATGAAGGTGGTCGGCATGACATGAGCTATAAGACTGAGATTTTGAACTCACATCAATGGTAGAAGTCCAACCAAAAAGTTATATCATTGCAAGTCTGGATGATGGGACTTTGTTGGGGTAACACTGGACTTCTATATGTATCATATCAGTAGTGTTAGTCTAACCGATTGGTTGTGATCAAGAAGACTCTAGCCGATGAATAAATTGTCGAGGTAACATTGGTCCTTAGTTAGTGATGAGAATGTTGAAATGAAATTTTTGGTCTGGCCAATGGGTATGTTCAGTTTAAGTCTTGCCGATGAAAAAATGGTCAAGGTGACATGAGCTATCAGAATGAGGTTTTGAACTCACATTGATAGTATAAGTCTAACTAAAATTTTTATATTGGTGTTATTCTAGATGATGAGACTTTATTGGGCTGGCACTGGACTTTGGTATGTATCATATTAGTAGTGCTAGTATGACCGATTGGTTGCGATCGGGGAGACTCTAGCTGATGAACAAATCAACAGGGTAACATTGGTCCTTGGTTTGACTTGAGAATGTTGAACCAATAGTGTTAGTATGGGCGACAAGTCTATTTGGTGTAATTCTTGTTGATGAACAAATGGTCGGGCTGACATGAGACTTTAGAATGCATCTTACTGATAGTGGATCTTTGGCCAAAGGTGCTTGGTCGATGTGACATGGTTTGTCGGGATGATTTCTCAGGATTGGTCTAATGGTGTTGGTCATGCAAATTTACTTCATCAGTGTGACTCTTGTCGATCCAAAGAAAGGTCATCCAACTTGGGTCATTGGGGAGACAAAGAACTTCAATGTGACATTTTGAATTTCTCCTGAAGCACTTTTTTTCACTGATGAGTCTATTTTAGTTGAACATTGATGTGACTCCTACCAATGAGGTGTTTCAGACTATAGTTAAACTATTGGGACTTTGAGGAGACTTGGGCTATCATTGTTACATCCCAGGAATTTTCTAATAGTGTTTTTCTTTTTGATAGACCTTTTTGGTGTGACTCTTGGTGATGTTGCAGTCTTGATGTTCTTAAGGGACATCGGGGCTACTTCAAAGTGAGTCTTGGCAACATGTGGTCTTGATGTTCTTTTTAGGACATCAAAGAGACCTTGTTTATCAAGGTGACATCTTAAATGTTCACCAATAGTGTTGGTCATGCCGATAGACCTTTCCATGTTGTTCATTGGTGTGACTCGGGCCGACAAGCTGGCTCAAAAGGTGTTTGAGCTTAATGACATCAGGGTGACTTAAGGTTTTGATGTGACTCTATGAAATCTTTCTGATGGAAATTGTCTTGCCGATAGGCCTGGTCAAGGCTTCCAGCACGTTGAGCTGAAAAACATTGGTGGTGACCATTCTATGTCTAGTGAGATCGACGGTTGGTCTATAGAGGAAACTAAAATGAACCATTTGTATAGTGATTGAATGAACCATTTTGTTTTATATACATTGTAGAGTGTACAAAGAGAAGGATGGATGCTCATATGATTAAAAGATGGTTATATAGTGAGTCATAATGAACTATGAAAGATTCCATTTGTAAAATTTCATGGGACAACTTTTTAATTTGTTGAAAACACTTGGGTCATACATTTTATAATGATTTGGGCTATAAATGGAGGTTTTCTTCCTAATTCTTTCATGTCAGTATGCCCTCTAAACTAGGACTTTGTACACTTTATTTTATATATTAATATATTACAGTGGCTTGCCACTTTTGCCAAAAAAAAAAAGAAAAACATTTAACCATTTGACTAATATTGGATAATATTTTGACTCAACAAATGATCTATTAAGAAAACAAATTATAAGTAATCTTATCATAATACCTACTTGTAGACACTTTAAAATGTCTTGAATGGTATCATGCACTTGAATCTAATATACTAACACTGTTTCATCCTAAAATCCATCCTCTTTTTTCTTAATTTATTAAATTAACCTAGCTATTTAATTAATTGCATCATTTTCATATATTAATTTGATTAATCTAGTTAGGTTAATTCCTCCTTTCAAGATGACCTTTCATCCTATTAAATTGGATAAATTAAAATATTCAATTTTAACACCCTAAGTCCTCTCATTTAACTAAATAATCTTAATTATTTAATTAAATGCCATTTTGATCCCTTTTCATCAAATAAGTTAATTATTTAATGAATATCCTAAATTCCCCTAATTTTCATAATTCAAATATTATTTTAATTATCAAATTATCAATTAATTCTAACCCTCCCACTTGCAAGAAAATATACCTCCTTTCCACATTCCTCCAAAAAGGAAATATTCTCATGGAATATTCCTTCCACTTTGCATAATTAAATTTGGTTTTAATTAGGTAAATATCTAATTTTCCTCACCCATGAGAATATTCTCTTTCTTCACTCATTTGAAAAGGGGAATATTCCTTTTCGTAACAAAATTTCAACAAGACTTCTTGTGCAAGTTTTGAAAGTGTGTTTGTTTAGATAAATGTAAGCCCTTGATTAAATATCATCGTGCATTGTCAACCCTTGTTGGGAATCCATGATCCATGCCTCCATCTTCCTTCTATTTTGACCATTTATTGATCCTTTTAATCTTGACCATTAATCTCATTTTTCTTATATTATAAATAGAGCTTGCCTCTATTGAATATGGATCCACCATTTTAGAGAAAAATTTTGTTGTTGAAACTTATCCATTCATATTTTTAATAGAAAACTTATGTTGTTGAAAATCACTCTCATCTTGCATCCATATTTAGATTTTTTAAGTTTAATATATTGATCATTGTTAGCTTATCTTCCATTAGTGGCTTCCATGGTAACTTAGGTGCATCCATTTAGCATATTTAGTAATTAGGGTTTTAACCTTTTGAACTTAAACTTCATTTAGAATAGATTTGCATACACCCATATCAATCATCTTAGCATATATTGTGTTAGAATAGATTTCATCATGTTAATTTAGCTTTTAAACCATTTTTTCATACACATCTCTCATTGGTTTTGTTGATGGGTGTTTTTGAACACTTTCTCAACATAGGTAATGCATAGGTGCATCACCTCTCTTGAAAGGAAATATCCAACAAGTTTATGAAAATAACCCCAAGGCCTCTCGGGTTTCAGGTAATGACTTGCATAGGATACCTCAGTTGATGTTTTTTTTGATTATTTTGATAATCACAGGGAAGACCTACATGAGTTAAGCTGGAAAGTGAATAGGATCTACAAACAAAGTTTCTGAGGTGGGAAAGTTACTGTACATTTGTTGCAGGTTCAACCAGCAATTTCAAACTCTATTTTGACTTGATATTTGGCTTTACAATGTGCAATGAACCTTAGCATAGGTCAATTCTTCAAAAGACAAAAAAGGGGGTAGGGAAGAGAGGGTTCTTGGACCTGCAACTACTAATGAACAATGATCATGGAGGTCTCTACTATGGACAACTTCCTTAGAACAAAATTCCACTTAACCAGAATTTTGACAGTCTCATGAAATCTGTGTTATCTTCTAAGGGATGTAGATATTTTACCATTCATTCACCAGACATATGCATGAACAAAGGTAAATATTTAAAATCAGCTTCAAATCAAGGTCTAGAACAACTTTACATAACCATCTACCAACAATAAACAACCAAAATTATGGATAAGGAGGGCATCTACACAACATAAATATTCTCAACCAGGAAACCGCATCACTAAATTTACCAAAGCTAATTGAAAGGAAACTAGAACACCAAAGAAAATTCAACTAAATCATCCAACCATGAGAGAAGAATAATGAAACATGAGAAGAAATATGGAAAAATGCACCAAAATCAATGTATTTCTATTGCAATTTTTGTAGTATGCCTTTACAACAACTCAACTCTCCTTGAAAATGAGAGGATACTCCCTATTTATAGTGTCCAAAAAGTAGAACATGTCTCCAAGATTTATTTACATTTGTGTGGTAACAATTCACTACAAACTAGGGTTCTACCTACCCCAAATATATTACATTTTTTTAAAACACATTTTTCCATATCCTTGCTTTGTCTTCTAGTGGCAACACTGTAGCATTTTTTCCTTTTGCTGATTTCTCTTTGTTGCAGCTATTCCTTTAGAAATTATTCATCAATAACAAGGTTTCCCTCCTACTTATTCGAAGAAGCATACTCCATGAATTTCAAGATCACCAGCTAGAACTTGTCGACCTCAATGATGTCGGATCTTAGCACTTGGTAGCTCCACTCCTTGGAATTGTTAACAAGATTTTCCTAGTCCTCCTCATACTTGACAACATGGTCTCTGAATAGATTGGATTGGGAAAAATCTTGAGCAAAAAAGATTATAAAATCTATAGTAATCTTGGCTGACATCTCGTCTTCCATCCTCTTTCAAAAGTGAGGCTTTATACTTTCAGGATTGATCTTGACAATGAGCACTTCATACCTTGCCACCAGCTTCAGGTATCAGAAGCATTCTTCTCTAGCTTCCTTGGCCCACTCAACATCCATATTTACTTGCTTAAGTACCTATTCTAGCCTTTCCTTCTAGTGATCAAAGTCTCATTTCCACACATCCATCAGCCAATGGTCATTGTCCTTGAAAGAAAATTCCTTTTTCCCAAATTTCACTTGGCAACTTGAGGATAGCTTCGATTTTTGGATAAGCAGCCCCATACTTCTTTGGAAACTCAATGAAGATTCTCCTCGTACCTTCAAGAGATGTTTGCACCTCCAAGAACTTATTCATTTTTCAAACAACCAGATTGATACCTATATTCCTAATATCCAAGACCTGTCGGAACCAATTTTTTGTGGTCTTGTCCAAATTATTTCTCTTCTCCATCTTGTTAATCATCTCTTTTGACAAAAAAATTTGGAGGGGTAGAGGATGTGGTTGGTTGTTCCTCTGTGGATGACCATTGTTGGATATAGGTTGTCAAATCAGCCACCTGTGCCCTAAGCTCCTCCTTTTAAACTTTGTCATATTGAATGAGATGCACCACTGTGGCGACCGACTCCTCGAGATGATCAACCTTATGTTCTATGGTGGCCACTCCCAAGTTGATGGTGGATATCTTATAACTTATTCCTTATTCTGGCACCATCGACATAGCTATTTTCATGACCCTAGATCCAGAGGCATCCATCATTACCTTCGACCTGATCTTTAGCTTTCTCTCCTTCATTGTTTCAATCTAGACTCGAGCCAATATAGCCTCCAGCCTTGCCTTTGGGTCCTTTAGAGTGGGAGACCTCTTTTCTAGTTGTCTCTCCAACCAATCATGTATTAAGCAGTTTCAACTAGGTGACTCATGTTGATCCCCCTTTTCTTCTTCTTTGAATTCAATTTCATTTTCAATAGGGGCCTCTTGCCTTGTCCTTGTATCCTCTTTATCCTCATCAGAGTATTTTATGAACACTATGTGCTTGATAGGTGACTTGGTAGGTATTGGGTGGCTCAATCTCTAGATTCTCATAGTTTGTGGTCTCTCCTTTAGATTTATCCTCTTCCTTACCTTCCTACCCCTAATGAGGGAACACCCCTTCATCATGTCTAGGTGAATGGTCTCATTATTTCATTGGAGACCTATCAACCTCCAACTTGATGACAACAACCTCTTCACCAATAGGTTTTTTTTCAGCCTCTTTATCTTTGATTTCCTTGAGTTTCCTAGCCCACTTAGCATCGAGCTTGGGATCAAAATATCTTCAATTATCTTTGCATCTTTTCTCTCATCACTGGAGGACTTATAGGTGAACTCATTGATTACAAAATGTCTAGATATTGGGTGCTCATGATAATAAAATCCCTCCTTTTCTAGTTTCTTAGCTGATTCCACTTGTTGTCGGCGATCCAACTCCTTAGAAACTTGCATGGTAGCTTCCATTTTTGGTAGCTTAGTAGGAGGAGGAGGAAATGGAGTGCTAATTATTGCTTGATCCATCACAACTTGTACTAATAGATTTGAAAACATTCTTGAGAGCTTAGAGGGCACATTTTGCATGTATTTCACGAAGGAATCCAAAAGGGTGAGGATAGGAATTATGGTCGCAGTAGTGGCAATAGGAAGAGAAAAGGAAGGAGACATGGAAGATGAATAAATGGGTGAGGTAGTGGTGGAGGATGAATCAATTGATACTACCTATAGGATGGGATAATTAGAAGCAAGATGGAAGGAAATTTCCCCCATGAGTGGAGAGGATGCAATTATTGCGTGTTGGATAGGAATGGTTGTAACAGTAGTGGTTGCAACAACAGATGAAATAAGCAGAGAATTTGGCTGAAAATCCTCCATCTCCTCTCCCTCATGGAGTGGATCTATCTTTATTACAATAATTTTGGTGACGTTTCCCATTCGCTTGTGCTTCTTGGGAGGTTCACCCTCTGAGGCCTTCCTAGCATACACATTTGGGTCAAACTTCTGCTCTTCAATCTCCTTTCTCTTCTTCAAATGAACTAATGGAGGGGACTTATATGTTTCTCTTATTGATGTAGTAGTTGGCCCACCACTTGAACCACTTGGCTCACTCTCGAGCCCCTTGAATGTCAAGACAACCCTTCGTTGCTTTAATTGAGAAAATTTCTCATCTATCCATGCCTTCGCTCGAGCCTCAATAGGCCTAGTAACTATGTCAAGGTCATCAACCTTTGGCTCATCCCAATCAATAATTTCCAGGGGTAGATTTGCAACAACATTGTACTTGGGGTCCATTATAGTGCTTTCATCTTCCTCAACCTCATTGGGCATCGAGAAAAAATTCACCCTTTTCACAAAGTATACAATCTTCCACATATAGTGCCTTAGCTTCACTTCCAGGTGATCCTTACAATCTTCCCATAAATCCTCAACATTGTGGAGGTGGGCATACTGCTGTCGAATCACCTTTTTGACATGACCATATGGGTCCATTCATGGCCTGGCCATGTGAGATTTGAAGTGTTATTCCACTAGTTCCTTCTTTAAATTGTAGGCACATTGGGAAGTGTAAAGATCATACATCCCCTAGTCGAGTGTAATGGGATAAGGGATCCTTGATAGATGCTTGCTACTCAGAATGGTGTGAATGTTGTGCAACTTCCAAGAGAGTTCCAACAATATATTCTGGTCATTAGGGTATCGGGAAAGCTTGTTCATAATTTCTAAGAGGCCCTAGGTGTGGATGTATGTGAACTTGGGGTACTGGTAAATAGGAAGGCATAATTCTTTAAAAATGCTCACGCACTATGGGAGAACCTTCTCTCAAAATCTCTCCTGAGCAACTTGATGATGTAAGCAATGAATGCATCGTTTACTCTATAATAATCCTTTTTGAAATTTTTGAACTATAGTTGAGGCTACCTATCAAAAGACTTGATTTCTCTACCAGGAACTTTATTTGGAACTCTAAATAACCCGTTATAATTCCTTTTATCGACCAATGATTATACTAGGTAAGAGGTCATGTAGAACTTAGATGTCTTCTTGATGCCCATGAATTGATCATGAAAGCAATCACTGATTATTCTTCACTAGTAGAACATGGTTTCTCTTCCACGAAGAATGTGCTCAATGAAATAAACCATCCATTCTTGAAAACACACTGCATAAGAGATTCCCATTACTCTGCTCAACATGGTGATCAAATCATGGTAGTCCTCAAAAAAGTCACTACGAAAGAGTTCTCGGGGAATCTTTGCAATGCTACCCTATCTGTCCTTCAGCCAATACTGATTTATAATATTCTTGCATCTTATGGAGTTCTCATCCCATATTTCCTTACATTCCTAAATGGTAGGAAGTTCCATCTTTCTAAAGATAGGAATATGGAAGGTTTTCATTATTCCTGATGGTGACATATCAGCCAAGACATTTCCATCCCTATCAATAATAGTCCTTGTTTTTGGCTGATATGCCTCTCTGTAGGCCATTACCAACTTTGGGGAAATCAAGGTGGGAGGGAAACCTATAGCCTTGGTTATTCTGATGCTCCTGATGAGTCTTGCAATATCTATTTTGGGGCTTATTCTAACCCTTTGTATGAACTCATCAATATCGACATGCCCAATATTTGTGTCAATGATGTCCTTCCACTTGGTTGTGACCTTGGAGTGCAACTAAACTCCTTGGAATTGGAACTTTATCTAGTCCTTATCCTCCTTGCCTCAAGGAGCTTTGGAAGTTCTCTTTCCTTTTCCCTTGGCTTCTCCTAATTTTTTTACACTTGATCCCATATATCCTACACACGGAGGCCGAAGTTAGGTACAATCTTACCATGACAATATAAACGATTAGCCAAATTCCTATAAAACAAGTTTAGATCAAATAATATATCATTCAAATGTCTCCTCACTTAATTTAATTTGTCACTAAAGGTTCTCTAGAAGGAAAAAGAATGACTCGAGCCCTAGAGGCTAGACTTCCCCTATCAGAATGTTGTTTTAAAGGGTGAACATTGCAGGATGACTTGGATGAATTTTGCTGACCTTGGATTTGGATAAT
>CM021100.1:627920109-628003625 GCA_007115665.2 Sequoiadendron giganteum
AAATCAGAAATCATGACAACTAATACTGAGAAACAAACCATGAACTGGTCTTATGTTGTAGGAACAGATATAGGGATGGATTCCTTATGCTGTAGGAACAAAATAAGACTGAGTTTTTACTGAAACTTCCTGGAATGAAATTCTAACTAATAAACAATAGGAAATAAACTACTAACTAAAGATACTTACTAAGTGGGCCCCCTTAGCAAGCATCAACCAAATTATGCAAGAGTTGAACTCAAAACTTTATCATCTTTCATTCATAACTCGGAATCATATACATGGTTATTCTGCTTGTAAGAAAACTAATACAACACTCTATTTCTCATTATAACACTGCTCTTAACATACTCTATTTTATTTCTACTCTCTAGTCTATTCTATTCTCTTATAACCTCTATTCACTCACACGGGAGGAACGTTTATTTATATAAAAACAACTAACTAACTTAATAGAGAAAGATGCAGACATAGATGTTTCCTTATTCCGAGGAACAAACTTCTATAAATAAGAACATATCTATTCAACTGTTTCAGAGAGAATCTATCATTCCAATCTTCCTAGATTGATGACCATTTAGATCTCCTCCTGATGACCTGGATAGAGAGCCTTCATTGGAATAAATTCCTTGATTCCATGGTGGAAATGGTCTTCACTTCAGAATTGAGGTTTGTTGCACATTGACTTGTTCATATTATCTTTAACAATTTGTGGAACACATGGCAATAGAGGTGAAAGAAAGCATACATATAATAGCATGATACTCATCATTAATCACACACATTAAATTCATCTCATTTATCCAAAATCCACACATATCATATCAATCAATTGGGAGGTCAAACAGGGCCATGAATATAGACATACAAAGATATTAAACTGCAAGAATATAGGAATGCATTGTCATAGGATACTACCTGATTTAAGATAAAAGTTTATAGTCACGGAGTTTTAAAACGACCATTAAAAAGAGTAAAGGTATTTAAAAATATATCATGATATTCAAATAATGAGCATATTTTGGGCTCATCATTTTCCCCCTACTTATGTTAATGCTGGTCCTCCAGCATTAACCTTCCTAGTTGTTTCCCTAAAATTAGTAGAGGTAGAATGACCTTGCATTGAAGTCCCAAACTTGTAATAGAAGCCTCTGACATTCTGCCACCTTTCATACCTACGAGCTTCATTAGTTTCATTAATATCTGTGGTCAGATAAGGATACAGTGGCCACATCAAAACAGGGGGGTGAAATGTTAATGGCAACCATAGTTCAAACCTCTCTTCGAGACCCAGTTGTATATACCTTTCTAATCTTTAGATATCTACTCTGAAATTTAAAGGACTATGAGGCTCAGACTTTCTTAGGCCAACTATCAATTTCTCCCATCTAGTTTTGATTCTGGAAGATGAATGTTTCCAAAACAAGTATGGTTGGCCTTTAAATTCATCATATACCTATTTTCTAAGATCAAATATTTTTATTCTTGCTACAGGATCATAAAATCCATATGTAATAGAAGACCAAGTTCTAAGAACTATTTGAGGATACGAGCTTTCTTGTCTTAGGGGAATTGGTTCTTTTCATTCTGCTTCCTCATAATCCTCTAATTTCTTCCCATAATTAATCTCATTAGTCACCCAAGACATAAGTGACCTCAAATGAATGTCACCAATGTAAAGGAGCGGATTCCAATCTATTTCAAAAGGTATTAACAAACCATGCAAATAAAATTCACACAAATAATTTCCTAACCAATTAGGTGTTGTTTGATAGGCATCATAAAACTCTTTAGCAGAATGAATGACAGGATCCAGATTTTTGGAAATTATTATTAATTGAAACCATAAAAATTGTTCTTTAAGGCACATTGGATACACCCTAGGTGGTGGTATGCATTCCATGATTTTCCCAGCTACTTTCATCATGCCATTCATTTTCCCCTTTATTTATTGGATTTCCTGTCTTTGATATTCAATTTCTTTCTTTAATTTTTTTTTCTCCTCTTCCCATAGACTTTGTTGCATTTTAGTTTTGGCAAGATGATGGAAACTCAAAGTTTGAAGTGTCACAGGCCTCCAGGAAATTTTAAGATACTCTAGATATTCAATCAGTAATGTTCTCTTGTACACAACCAATGCACAACAAGGTTTTGTGGGCAATGGTGTTTCATTGAATATCGTAGTTTGTTTAGGTTCTTCTTCTTGTTATTTAGGAAGGGATTGTGCTTCTTCTGAAATTATCTCAACTGCATTTGTCAAATAATTAAGGCTCAACATCCTCTTTTCATTACTACAACCCTATTGTATTTCCTCAACTTCCTTTGTTTTTGTTTGTAACTCCTCAGGAATAACAGAGGAGTTGTGCAGGACATTCTCAGATACACTCTGAGAATCCTCTTGACCAAGCCCCATTAGACTCCTTTAAAATTTTTATAATTTCTGGTTGGACTGGTGTTGAGGTAGTTTTACCCTTTTTTCTTGTTGAAGCTCTCCTAGGAAATGTAGCATATTGAGGAGGCTCTTTTGCAGCTTTCCTCTTTCTAACTTGCCTAGGGGATTCAGACTTAGCAAGAGAGGACGATGATGAAACTATTGTGACAATAGTTGTTGCTGTAGGAAAAAGCTGGGTAGCGCATTTTCTCTTTGTTGTTTGAGGGTTTTCTTCTGGGGTATGCTTAACACTAGATGGTTCACCCACTTTTGTTTCCCCCTTTTCTTTCCTTGTAAACTCTACTTTCTTTCTCTTTTTCTTGGGCTACGCAGGGAGTGTTCTGGGAGGTTCTGGAGGTTGCAGTCCTTTCTAGGTAGAAAATTCTTGCCAAGAAAGGGGTGATACATCCCATAAAGAATGTTTAATCAACAGTTTAATCAAGGCATGGTGGGTGATAGAATTATCTTTTCCTTTATGAGTTTCACAAGCAGTACGCTCCAAAAGATTTAACAAGAAATTTAGGATGTTGACATCTAACTCGTGCTTCATACGACTTAACAATTTAAAATGGTAGGAATGCAAATAAGAAAAGCATCCTTCACAAGTCAAATACTTGATTATGAAAGAAGCGTATTCTGAATATGGATAGGGCAATGAGACTTGTTTGCATCCTAGCTTTGAAACCTCCAAGGGTCCATCCATTGGCAGTGTGAATTTTGCCCTGGAAGAGACAACATCCCTTCCTGAAGGGAAATTCTCTCCTACTGCTAGAAGTCCAGTCACTTCAACAATTCGTTCCTCAATTACAATAACTATTAAACCCCATATTGTAGCCTATCCTTCTAAAAGAGTTCTCAGAAATTCACCTGTAACTTCTTCATCGAAAGAATATATCCTTAGGAAATAGTTCAACCATCCACAAATACTGAATTCTCAGACTACCTGAGGATCTTGTGTTAAGGCCTCGTGATCTATTGGCTCATGTCTTACCAGTTGACCACCCATATTCAAAAACTAACTTTGCTAAAAATCCCTGAAACTTAACTTCTTTTGAGAATTTTGAAAAACACCTTTTCTTTACTTTGTTTCTTTTCTTTTCTCTCAAAAAATGATATAAAAACAATTACATGCAATGATTTTTAGAAACTACTTAATTAAGCAATTAACTTGCTGACTAGGGAAAAATCATGCATTCACTTGCATTGATTCTTAAGAAGTACAATTTAAAAATTGTTTTTATCAAACTTGGCATTGGCAAAAGAAAAAGTTTTGAAACAAACAATCCCCGCCCCCTACTTAAGATTTGACATGTGTCGTCACATGTGCGAGATGATAGGCGAAGGATGAGCAGTAATGACTAATAGATACTTGTGATAAATGAATAATTAAAATAAATAAATGATGTGACAAACAAAAATAATATCGCATACCTTGTATTAAATGCTCACGGATGTTGGAAGATATCACAGCACAATCGGAAAGGATTGCTTGAAAAAAAAATCATAAATGGAAATGGTATGGTAGGATGGGTGATGTAGAAAAAAAAGATGAAATGAATGATGGTGATGGATGGTGATGGAGAAAGTGGTTTTCGTAAAAAGAAAACATTTCTTATGGATGTACAACATAGTTTTCAAAGAGATGTTGTAGGAAGAAGACCAAATCCTTTCACTACATGAATTTCGGTGGCTACATCTGAAACAAACTATTTCATAAATTGTTCTTTTGATGCAGGCTTATGATACAACCGCAGATGGTGTCCATTAACCAGCAGTTTAAAGCAGACTGGATCAATTGTAACCAACTAAACTGAACCATTATCAAATACATTTTCAATTTCATATGGACCAAGCCATCTTGTTTTAAGCTTACCTTGATTCTCATTATACCTGGAGTCATATAGTAGCACCCAATCACCAACGAAGAAATTATTAGTTCAGATATTGTGGTCATGCCATTTCTTCCTTTGTTGTTGAATTGCTTCAGTGCACAGCAAGGAAAATTTCCTCATTTCATCTAATGCATTTAGTTGTAGGAGGTGTTCCTTTTGGGCCTCTGAAAGATTAATTTGAAGCTAAAGAGCAGTCCTTAAGGTTTTGTCCTCAAATTCTATTGGCAACATGGTAGTTTTTCCATAAAGTAACTCAAAAGGGGTAAACCTTGTAGTTGTTTTCCATGTTGTCCTATAGGCCTAGACTGCTTCTGGAAGACAACTGCTCCAATATTTCTTGTGTAACTGGATTTTTTTTGTAAGGATTGCCTCCAATTCTCTGTTAGTAACTTATGTCTGACCATTGGCTTGAGGGTGATAGGGGCTTGATTTCTTATGCCTGATCTTGTAGTCATTCATCAATGTAGTGATCTGCTTTGTAGTAAAATAAGCTCCTTGGTCAGTAACAAACTCTCTTGGGACTCCAAATCTAGTAAAAATCTGTTCATAGAGGAAATCAACTTTATTTTCATATGCATGTGTCATTGCTTTCACTTCCACCCATTTGGTCACATAATCAGTGTAAACTAAAATGTAGGATTTTCCATTGGATGGGGGATCAATAGGCCCAATGAAATCCATTCCCCACTTATCAAAGGGACTAACTACCACTTATGGAAACAGGGGCATTTCATCAGACCTTTTTGGTCTCCCCATTTTTTGACATCTGTCACATTTTCTAGTGTAGGCCACATAATCCTTGTGTAGTGTGGGTCAATAGAACCATGTATTAAGCACTTTCATTGATGTCCTTTAGATGCAAAGTGCCCACCACATGGCTCATCATGACAAGCATGCAAAATTTCATATGTCTCATCTTTTGTAACACACCTTCACATGACTTGGTCAGGCCCTATGTAAACAAATAGTCTGCAATTCATGAAAAGTTAAAACTTTTCTCAATCAACAACTTTTTGTCTTTTGGTGAGAAGTGAGCTAGTATCTTGTTGGCTACTAAATAATTTGCAATATCTGCATACCATGGTGTTTGAGCAATAATATAAAATAGATTTTCATCAGGAAATCTATCATCAATTACCTCAGATGTGGTAGGTGTAGTTGTTTGAAGTCTTGATAAGAAATCAGCCACCACATTTGCCCTGTCGAGTTTGTCAATAACTATGATATCAAATTCTTGCAACAATAGTAGCCACCTTGCTAATCTACCAGATATGGAAGGCTTATTCATGAGGTACCTTATTTCTGCATGATATGTATGAACAAATATTTGGTAACCAGTGACATAATATAGAAACTTGTTAAGAGAATACACAAATGCTAACAATTCTTTCTCTTTGATAGTATAGTTTAATTCTAGGCCTTGAAAGTTTTTTCTAATGAAATGGATGGCATGTTCTATGGAATTCCCTTTCTATCCTAACACTTCCCCTATGGAATAATCAGATGCATCAGTGTGTATATGAAAGGGCAGACTCCATTTGGGTCCTTGAAGAACAGGTGCTTTAGTATGTAAGTTCTTGAGGTGTAGGAAATACTTGTCATAGGCCTTAGTCCAATTAAATTCACAATCCTTAGTTAGCAAGGCATACAAGGGACTGACTATTTTTTTGAAATATTTAATAAATCTTCTATAATATCCAACATGTCCTAAGAAGCTTCTAACATCCTTTTGTTTCATAGGTTTTTGTAAAGTTAGAATGACTTCTATTTTTGTAGGGTCAACTTGAATTCCTATTGGAGAGATATGGTGGCCTAGAACAATTCCTTCTTGTATCATCATAAAACACTTCTCACTATTTAAAGATAAATTGTGCTCCTGACATATTTTCAACACTTTCTCCAAATTTTCTAATGCTTCTTCATAAGTAACTCCATAAGTGGTGAAGTCATCCATATAGATTTCCATAGTATCATGAGAAATGACAGCAAAAATAATAATTACCACCCTTTGAAATGTTGCAGGTGTATTACATAGGCCAAAAGGTAGAGTAAGCAAAAGTCCCCCATGGAAAGGTAAAAGTTGTTTTGTCTTGATCCCCAGGGGTAATTTTAATTTGATTATACTCGCTATATCCATCCAAAAATGAGAAATACTTTTTACCAAACAATGAGTCCATAACTTGATCAACAAATGGCAGTGGAAAGTGATCAATTTTTGGTTGTTGTGTTTAGCTCCCTATAATCTACAAAAACTCTCCATTTCCCACCTTTTTTTGGAACAATCACCAATGGAGATACCCATTGACTATTTGAAATAGGGTAGATGAAACCAGCATCAGGCAACTTTTGGAGCTCATTTTTAACTATTTCCCTGAGTGCTGGGTTTATCCTTTGTTGAGGTTGCCTAATAGGTGAAAAGTCTTCTTTCATGTAGATTCTATGAGTACACATTTGAGGATATATTCCCTTCATATCCCCATAGTACCATGCAAAATATTTGTATTGATCTTGTAGCATTGTGACTATGACAGTTTGTTGAGATTGAGGTAGCTTATTATTGATATTCAGATAGTGTCTTGGAGACAACTCAATTTTCTTGGTAAGTTCATTCATGGAGTCTACCGGTAAAGGTGGTGTCTATATTTCTTGTGGAAGAAAATGTTGATAGACTGCAGGAACTTTAAGTGGTAGGCTCTCAGGATTCAATTGTTGTAGGGAACTCTGCTGAAGACAGTTATCTAAAGCAGATGGGCTACTTATATTAGAATTGGACTGCAAAATTTGTAATAGCAGGTCATCTTCACTCTGAAGTTGCGAAAATGGATTAGTTTGTAGCATCATTAAGTGAGCCAATGAACTGACTTCGTCAGTTTCCTCACCTAAATCTAGCTAAATTGGCTGAGACAAGTCTTGCTGAGGCTGAGTTGGTGGGTATAAAGCCAATTTATTTATTGACTGATGTTTAGAAATTGTCATGTTTCCTGAATGAAATCCTCTAAAAGCATCAGTTGTGGCTAACCATAGTCTTCCTAAGATGATAGTATATCCACCCAAAGTTTCCTTTATGGACAATATGGTGAAATTTGTTGGGTATTCCCAAGACTCAAGGTTGACAATTATATCTTCTACCATACCATCAGGTGTAACAGTGGAACTATCAGCAAGTTGCAGGATGGTAGGTGTAGACCTAATGGTTAGGATATTCAAATACTCCATAGTATGCTTGGTAACTACATTAATGGCTGCACCTCGGTCAACCAAAACATTCTTTACCATCTAACCATTAATTTTTATTTGTACCACATGACTTCCAGGGTCAGCATATTTTGGCATGACTACCTTCCCTAACATAATAACTACCAAACATCCTAGAACATGGATAGTTTGGGGATCCTTTTTCTTTCTTCCAATTTTCTTCAAACAGGCCTCCTTAATGGTTTTCTCATAGATTGGAACATCTTTAGTGGCTTGAAAAAGAGGGATTTGAATGTGTACATTTTTAGCTGATCCAAAATATCAAAGGTAGGCTCTTCTATAAAATTGGGTGTGTTGAATTGCAATCTTTGAGGAAAAGGTGGTCTCACTGGATGCTACAAGATAGGATCCTTAGAGACTGTATCTGATATAGGTATCTATTCTGCAGGACCAAACAGTTGTTTAGAGGGAAGGTTTGGAATTTCAGTAATTATTGGTGGCTATGGAGCAGGAAAGGTGGTTCCAGACCTCAGATGGATATCATTAATATTCAGGGCATAGGCTGGATACTAATTGGCTTCTGCAAAATACATAGGTTGTTGTTGTTGCTTATTATTAAGATTTGGCAATGGTTGAGCAGGCATAGGAATTTGTTTTGGAGGGCTGGTATTTTCTACAAGTGTTGTAGGAGGTGGCATCAGGGCCTGAGTTTGTGGTTGCTGAAGCTACAAAAAGCTAGGGGATTAGTTCTACCATTGTTGAGAACCTCTCCATTGAGGATTCTACTACTAGTTACCTTGGGGTGGAGCCCATTGTCCTTGTGGCTGCTGCCAACCTCCTTGAGGAGATTTCCATTGTGGACTTTGATAGTTAGGCCATTGTGGTTGAGAGATATTCCATGGTGGTGATGGGCCATATGTAGGTTGCCATTGGTTACTATAATTAGAGTAAGGATTACCAAAAGTCAATGGGTCTTGAGGCATACATTGTCTTTGAGCCCATGGGAACCTTTGTGCAACGTAGAATACTTGGTCATCATCACCTTCTACTGCCTTAAAATCAATAGGTAATTGCTTAGCCTCCATATTAGCCACCATCTTACATCTATAGTCACCCTTCTATTGTCGGCAATGTGGACAAAACTCGGCCAAGATTGCTTCAGCTTCCTCATGTTTCTTTCGAGCTTGCATAGTATCCAATTGTGTAGCCATATTATTTATGATATCTTGCTTGAAATCTAATAGCAAATTTGAAATCTCCATCCATGAAACTCCATTAGTAGAAGACTTTTCTCACTGTGGCCTAATGACCTCTTCCCTTCTTGGCATTTTCTCAAGAGTAATTGTAGCATATGGACTTAATATCATCCCAAGGCACTTGGGTTATATCTCCTCCTCCCATTAGATCCAAAGCATCAATATAGGAATCATTGATTCCCCTCAGAAAGAGTAATTTTTGAGATTCTTCATTGAGAGTATGGTATGAATTCTTTTTCAAGAAAAACAAAAACCTTGAGATATAGTATTCCAAGCTTTCATTCTCCTTTTGCTGAATTTGGAATATATCATCACCCTTACTACCACTCTTGCAATATTCCTTATATTTCTCAAGAAACTTTGTTTCCATAAGTGCCCAACTATCAACAAAATTCCTTCCCAAACTCATGAACCATCTTAGAGCTCCCTCCTTCAAAGTAGTAGGAAACAACTTCAGCTTGTGAGCATCTGTGGTATAATCATAGCTTCGACAGAGTATGTTGAACTGAAACAAGAAAGTGTATGGGTCCTCTGTAATTAGGCCATAGAACTTGGGAAGTAATGATGAAGGAATATTTTTGAGGTTATCATTATCTTGTTGGGCTATTATAGGGAATTCAAAAGCAGGAGGTCTACTAGGTGGTTTTCTACCATATCTGCTTGATGAAGTATCAAAGAGAATGGATTTTCTTGGGGTTCTTTGTTAGCTAGATCAAAGGGAAATTCAGCGAGTGGGTCTTCAATAAATGGATTGATATCTTGGTTTCCTTCTTCCTCAAATAGATTATAAGCTAGTTCAAAATCATTATCAGTGAAGGAAGGGTTTGGTAAGAATCTCCGTAGAGCGTCTCTTCTTCTATGCATGTAATGAACTTAACTAAAAATTGAAGGATTTGAAAATTCTTGAATTAGCACACTAAAATACTGCTAAGAATGACTATGACAGGTTCTTATCTTGACACCATCCCCGGCAACAACGCCAAAAATGGTTGTCGCCCACAATAGGATATAAAAGTCATGGAAAATCCTAAACTAGGAATTGGACATTCTAGCAGGTGACTAACATCTTCTCATGGTCATTCATTTACTTTGTCAAACTAGGGAATGTATACTTGAAATGGAGCGGCACTGTATGTGCACTAAGAACTGATTTTAGCCGTAACCTACTTGAAATAAATGCATGAAAGGAATTCTACTTATGATGTAGGAACATAAGATAAAGTCTTATCAACTTAAACATAACTTAATTAAAGAAGAAATCATGACGACTAATACTGAGAAACAAACCATGAACTGGTCTTATGCTGCAGAAAAAGACACAGGGATGGATTCCTTATGTTGCAAGAATAAAATAAGACTGAGTTTTTATTGAAACTTCCTGGAATTAAATTCTAACTAATAAACAACATGAAATAAACTACTAACTAAAGATACTTACTAAGTGGGCCCCCTTAGCAAGCATCAACCAAATTATGCAAGTGTTGAACTCAAAACTTTATCATCTTTCATTCATAACTTAGAATCATATACATGGTTTTTCTTCTTCTAAGAAAACTACTACAACACTCTATTTCTCATTATAACACTATTCTTAACATACTCTATTTTGTTTCTACTCTCTAGTCTATTCTATTCTCTTCTAACCTTTGTTCACTCACGTAGGAGGAGCGTTTATTTATATAAAAACAACTAACTAACTTAACAGAGAAAGATGCGAACATAGATGTTTCCTTATTCTGAGGAAATGACTTCCATAAATAAGAACATATCTATTCAACTAATTCAAAGAGAATCTATCATTCCACTCTTCCTAGATTGATGACCATTTAGATCTCCTCTCGATGACCCAAATAGAGAGCCTTCACTGGAATAACTTCCTTGATGTCGTGGTGTAAATGGTCTTCACTTCAGAACCGAGGTTTGTTGCACATTGACTTGTTCATACTATCTTTAACAACCTACGGATCACATGGAAATAGAGGCAAAAGAAAGCATACATATAATAGCACAATACTCATCATTAATCACACACATTAAATTCATCTCATTTATCCAAAAACCACATGTATCATATCAATCAATTCGGAGGTAAAATAGGGCCATGAATATAGACATAAAGAGATATTAAGCTGCAAGAATCTAGAAATGCATTTTCATAGGAAACTACCCAATTTAAGATAAAAGTTTATAGTCACAGAGTTTTAAAACAACCATTAAAAAGAGTAAAGGTATTTAAAAATACATCATGATATTCAAATAATGAGCATATTTTGGGCTCATCAGTGTGTGCTATAGGCACAATAGCTTTCATCGATTATCTTCAATATAATCGATCAAAATTGTAAGAGAGGGGAACCAACCATGTCTAGGGTCCAAGTCATAGAGAGTTGAAAGTGGAGGGCTTCCCTGACTTACCTCACTCTAAAGGGTGTTTTGGGGTGATGATCGAGAATAAAGAGCACTATGTAGTACTTTTGTCAGTCCACAAACCCAAAATTATATTTGGGACTAAATGAGCTAGTCTTTGGAATTAATACTACACCTCAAACAACTCTCTATCCAAGGACAACAATGCAATTCTAGTATGACAACATGGTGTACTAGTGTTTGTATGGCCAAAAAATGTAAGATACAATGAAAATACCAGAAAACTGACTAAACAACCTAGCTGACAAATCTTAATAAAATAAATATAATGATGAGATATGAAAAGTAAAGAAGAGGATGATAAAGCAAGTAAATGAAAGCTAGGGTGATGAATATTATCTCACAAAAGTTCCAGTTCTCTAGCTAGCTCCATGCACACGTTCACCTGCACATAAGAAATAAGGGGAAAATTGTTGGGGCTATATAGGGGCTTGCCTTAGTCAGACCCCCATTTTAGTGTTTCCACCTACATGGATAGATAAAAAATAACTGGAGTAGAATATTTGATAAAGAAAGTAGAAATGAAAGAATTGAACACTATAAAAGAAAATGTTCTATTCTATCAAACCATAAAGGAAAGAGAGTGACATGTTACCACCTCCATCCAAAGGCTCACTAGCCGATGAAAAGAGAATGCAAGGTATGGACTTGGCAAAGTCACTAGAACCATAATGGTGATGAAGGGAGGTATCACAAGACTCCAAGCTCACAAATTCTGAAGTAGGTGGAGTGAATGAAAAAGAAAACTACTGCAATGCTCAATGGTGCTGTGAAAATTGCTTGAAGTGAGATTTCTTGAGTTGCCTAGAGGATGGAATGAATGAATGAAGAATTTCTTTGAAGGTGGGATGAGAATAATTATCCATTTTTTGGTTGATTGGTCGATAGGAGGACATTACAATTTATCCCCAATGAGTATTGTAATGCCTCTACCAACTTCAAAATTTGGGAATTCATTACGAATGGTAGCGCATTGCATAGAAGTCCACATACTATGCTCACATCCCCAAAAAATATTCTCTCATTGAGACACAAGAAAAATGCCAAGTGGGCGAAAGGTAGGTGGGTGATGTGGAATTTTTCCTTCGGATTTAATTTTCTAAGGTGAGGTTATCAGAAAGGAGAATTTACACAAGGGGTTAAAATTCACTCCTATAAATTTTTTCCCCTTTAGTGAGCACAAGTATCGATGAGTGTTTGGTAAAGTAGATTGAACATTTATAAATGTATACTTGAACCATCAAGGAAGCAGACTGCAATCTATATACATCAAAAGCATAAGGCAAGAAAAGGACTCCATAATTAATCTCTTCTGATGAGTTTCAAACAAAATGACCCCATAGCTCCACAAAAATATGAAGTTGCACAAAGTACATTGAAGGCCCACACACCAATGATGGAAAAATCCTACATGATATAAGTGCCTCACAAGCTTATGGATCTACAATAATGCATACCCCAAGTACTCTCTCATGAAGGAATCCTAATGTAAAGGGACTCCACAAATTTAGACTAGAAAGCAACTTCACAGGTGCACCTACAAAGCAACATGTTAATTTGTAGATAAAACTTGCCCAGGAACACAAAGTAGCCACATAGGAAAACAAGTAGATAGTCACATAGAATTTCAACCAATCTAAAGGCTTTCAAAGGGTTCCCTCTGGAACCCTTCAAAAGAAGAAGGATCCACTCAAGGGATGCATTGTTTGAAAGAGTAAAAGATACATCTTTTATCAAATCAATTCATCACCAAGGAATTTGAAAGGAAGAAAATTCCCCCTTGTGAGGGGAAGGTTGAGGCTTTTCCCAGAGGAAAATATTCTCCCTCCTCGAAGGAAATTTCTCAAGTTCTTTCTTTGTGAAATCATGATGAAGGAAAAATATTCCATTGGGGATCCTAGTTGAGAATGTGATTTTCGAAAAAAGTTACATGTATTTTCAAGAAAATATTTTTTGGTGAATGCATTTTTAAAAAATTAAGTTGACATGGTAGCCTCCCTCAAGGTGGTATGTGTTGAATGAAATGGTACACAACATCCTAAGGAGAGAAAAGAAAGAATGAAAAAGTGATGTTGTGGCCGATAGTACATAACGAGATGTCAACATGGTGATGTTTCTGCACACACAAGGAATAAACACATAGGCACCACAACATCACAAATCTAGAAAATAATATAGAAAGATAAGAAAAGTGGAAAATAAATAATGACATCACATATAGAGGACACTAGGGCGATCTGATATTTCAAGTTCAAAGCTACTCATAAATATATAAGTAGAATAATAATATTTATAAATGAACTATCATCAACCCCCTACTATATCCGACCATATGAAGAATGCATGAGAAGAAAAAGTAAAAATGAAAAAATTGGGTCAACATGGAAGGGAATCCTAAATGCCCCCGAAAAATTTACATCATCCCCAATTTTTTGAAAATCAAAACAAATAACAAAGGAATAATGATGATACAAATAGAGGAAGTTTCATGACACATGATCAATCTTATATCCAAGCACCAACCCAGTTGACAAGGTTCATCCAAGAACACATAACCCAAGCATGGGATAACAGATCACAAAAAACACACACCTAATCTAAAGGTAAAGAAGAGGCCTCCCCCTAACACTCATTAACCAAGAAGTCATCTTCTTCCCAATATAGATCATTATAAGGGGAAGGTAGATGATCCTGAAGTAGTGGAATATTAAGAGGAGGAGCTTCCGACCCTCTCCTAACAAGGGATAAGGAAGGAGGCCCCACAAGGTCATCTTCGCTAGGCTCTTGTGGAGCTATGTTCAATGACTTCATGAAGATCACCAATAAGGTGGGGACCTCATCCATGGAGTTGAAGATGCACTTTATAGGAGTTCCATGTGGTACCTCAATGGATGGGGAGGATGATTCCTAAGATTCGTCGCTAGGCTCACCGAATGACTCGGGAGTGGTGACAAACTCAGTGGAAGCCAAAAATTTCTTCATTACTAGAATAGAAAAAGTTAGCACAACAACACCCTTTGAAGAAGGTGGGATCCTCTTATGCCCTCCATTACTAAAAGGGCCAACCTCCACTTTCTACTTTATCGAAGTATGTGAACTCTCCATAGACAAAGTGAGAGGTGTGAAAGAAGATGAGAAAATTACGATGGACACCATCGAGGTATTCAACATTTCCATGGGTTTAGGGAATGGAAGGATGTTTGAAAGGGACATCAAAAGAGGTGGTTTGATCAAAGGAGAAATAAAAACCTGCACCTATTTAGGGTCAGATGCACTTGTGCTCATAGTGGGAACTAGAAGTGAGACTTAACTTGATTGAATGGAAGTAGAGGGGAGGAGAGAGGAGGAAATAGTGGGAGGCCCTGATACAGGGGTGGTTGGATCCTCTTCATTTTTCTACAAAGTGGCTTGCTCAGCTGCTAGAACCTTTTTCTAGAGCTTGCACTCATGTGCAAGGTAGTTTCTATGACTTTGAGCTAGAGGTTTGGAGGTTCGAAGAGACAAAAGGCTACCATTCACTATTTTAGGAGCAGGAGTGGTCGGAGGTTGCAGAATTTGAGACATAGAGGACTCCCTATGGGGACCCTTCCTTCTACCATATCAAACGAGCCTAGACTATGTGGGTAGGATAGGAAGCTCAAATACACAATGCTTGGGCTTTCACCAAGTGGGCACCATAGGATTCTCTCGCAAACACGAATTAGAATTTGATGGTGCCATAACAAGGTGAGAGGAAGCATCAAACTAGACAAAGGAAGATGAACCCTAAGAGTGCTTCTCTTCTTCTCTTCTATGGGCCCTTGTGACATCACTATCAACTTTTAAATAGGCCCTATGCAAGATAGCATAGGGAGATGGAGGGTACCTCACTTTAGGCATTACACACCCCTTCTTTTACTTTTCATATGTCTGGTACAAGAGGTAATTCTTGGGCAGGAGTGGACCAATAGTGCAGGCCAAAAGTGGTCTAAGTAATAACTATCACACTCAACTAGTGGTTTATAACCAATGTCATGGATCACATGTACTAAAACCTCATGAATAAACTTCAAAAAATCATACACAACAGAAGGAACTCCATTCATAGCTACGCACCAGGGGATACCCAACTTCACTTTGAAGAGTTCAAACCCCACAATTATGTCAAAAATCATGTTCACTAATTTAGGTCCAACAAGGACTGACAAGATGATGTCACCAAGGGGAGGTATGAAAATTCCATTATGCATATAGAATAGGTATGATGTACCCATATTTATGCAATAAATTGATTAAAATAATATCCTCGATAATCACATTCACTTGGAATGTCAAGTCAACAAGAACACTAGCTATAGTGTTTCCACTGATTTGCATAGGGATGTAAAGAGGAGATGGTTCTCTATTAAAATCCATTGGCAGGTCCTACATGGTGAAGGCTATGCGTGGACCACTACTCATAGGATACATAGAGGGGATAGGTAGATGCAAGAAATAAGCCATCACACATACTAAATGACACTCTCAAAAAGCCCCCAAAGGTTTGCAATCAAATAGTTACCCAACTAAGGCTTCATTCTACAATGCGTATAGAACCTTCTAACTACACCTACTAGGGGTTGTAGGTTGGGTTGTAAGGTGAAAGGTCTCATAATACTCACATCTATAACACTCCAACAACATGAGGAAAGGAGCCTTCAAAACTACTAAATAAAACCAAAACGGTTCATGTCGAGCTCATTAAAAATGTAATAGAGGGGGACCAACCATATCAAGGCTCTAGGTCATGGATAGTGAGAGTATAGGATTGATGTATCTTACCTCACTCTAAAGGGTGTTTTGCGGTGAGGATCAAGAATGAAAAGCACTACGCAGTAATTTGATCACTCGATGGACCTAGAACTCTATTTGGGACTAGATGAATTGGTCTTTGGAATCAATATTGCACCTCAGACAACTTATTTTCTAAGGGTAGCAACATGGTTCTAGAATGATAGTGCAGTGCACTGGCATCTCTCTAGCATGCTAGCATCCATACGACCAAAAAACGTAACATGCAATGAAAATACCAAAAAATGACTAAACAACCTAGCTAACTAATATTAATGAAATAAACAAAATGATTAGATATGAAAAGTAAATAAGAGGATGATAAAACAAGTAAATGAAAGCTAGGGTGACAAATATGATCTCACAAAAGCATCAGTTCACCAACTAGCTCCATGTGCATGTTCACCTACACAAAAGATAGAAGGGGAAAACTGTTGGGGTTGTATAACGGCCTGCCTCAGTCAGACCCCCGTTTTGGTGTTTCCACCTCCACAGATAGAAAAAAAAGCAACAAAGTAGAAATGAAAGAACTAAACACTACAAAATACAATGTGCTATTCTATCAAACCATGAAGGAAAGAGAGTGATATGTTACCATCTCCACCCAAAGGCTCACTAGCCAATGAAGGGAAAATGCAAGTTATGGACTTGGAAAACTCACCACAGCCACAACAGTGATGAAGGGAGCTCTCACAAGACTCCAAGCCCATAAATTCTGAAGTAGTACCAAACATACAAAGGTGGAGTGAATGAAGTAGAGAAATGTTCAATGGAGCTATGAAAAATGCCTGTAGTGAGATTGCTTGTGCTGTGGAATTTCCTAGAGGATGGAATGAATGAATGAATTTTTTTTTTGAAGGTGGGATGAGAAGAATCTATAGTTTTTGGGTTGGTTGGTCAATAGGAGGATGTTACAATGCATCCCCAATGAGGAGTGTAACATCTCTTCCAACTCTAGATTGAGGAAATATTATGTATGGTATTGCATCATGCTCATGTCCTTGACAAATATTCTTTCACTAACACACAAGACAATTTCTAAGTGGGAGGAAGGTAGGTGGGTGATGTGGAATTTTTCCTTTGGATTTAATTTTCTAAGGTGAGGTAATGTGAAATGGGAATTCACAAAGGGTTGCAAATTCACTCCTATACAAAAATAAGCTCATTATCCAAGGGATTGGGAAAGGGTTGCCATTCCACATAAATGTGACACCAATCCCCCAATACAATAAATTTCAATGGATTAGAATAGATGTTTATGAAGCTTTCATATTCTAATATGTTATTTTTAATGGATTCCTAGTTTAGTTTGCATTGAATGATATTATTGGACTGATGTTTAGTGGCTTAAATACACTTCGATTCTTCATGGATCAAGTGTAGTCAGCCCATACTAATTCATCACTCACATTTTGGTACTAGCAACACAACACCAACAAAAACAACAACTAGCAAACCTAGCAGCACACCAACAACAACAACAAGCAACCAACCCTAGAAACACAACAACAACAAAAAAGCATCCCTAGCATCACAAAAAAATAAATAAAAGTAATAGTAAGCAGTCGTAGTAGAAAAAAAACAACAACAAAAACAACAACAATAAGTAGACCTAGTAGGACAACAACAACAATAATAACAATCATCCCTAACAACACAAAAATAATAGCAACAATAAAAAACAACTCTTGTAGCACAATGATAGTAGAAACAATAGCAAGAAGCTTTAGCAACACAACAATAGAAAGAAACCTTATTTTCACAACAACAATATCAATCCCTAGTGGCTCAACAACAATAAGAAGCCCAATAGAAAGCCCTCATGGCCCAACAACAATAACAAGCCTTACTAGATTAGTAGTATTCTCAACAACAACAACAACAACAAGGTTCCTACTATAATCCTCAATATAACATCGTCAATATGAACATGTTAGGAAAATATACACCTCTACCATAATCACCATCACCATATCCTACCCCATCATATTAGAATCCTACATATAATCCATATGTCATCCTGCAATACATAATGTATGTTACTCCACCAAACCCATAAGATGATGTAACATCTCAACTTAAGGCACTAACCCAAGAAATGTAGGATCTCTGAATGGGCAAGATGAAGAGGCCCCATACACAAAACCTATGCCCATATCCATTTGATTGAAACATCACAATTCTACCATTCCCTACTCATTTTGAAGTCCCCAAATTCAATAAATATGAAGGGAGATGAAGTTTTGTGGACCATGTCAAAGATTTAAATGTCATGTGTATGGGGGTCGCCTGCAAGCAGTCCTATTTCATGAACCTCTTTCCATGAAGTCTAACAAGCCCATATATCAACTAGTTTTCTCAATTGCCTCTAGGTATCAAAACCTTCCAAGAAATCACCAATAACTTTATAGATCACTTCTCCTTTAATCTTGACATGGACATAAGCCTAGAAGAGTTGTACACACTCAAAACAAATAAAGGAGAATATTTTGCTAATTTCTTGAAATTATGGAGGCAAAGGGCTAGAAAGATCAAGTGGCCAATTCCCGATGAACAACAAGTGGGGATCATCATAGAAAATCTAGACCAAGATCTATCCTTCCACTTAAAGATGTAGTGCATTACCTCTCATGATGATATTTTCCCTAGAGCCCCTAACATTGAGAGAGCTCTAATCTCATAGGGAAATACTCAAGCCTACAAAGACAACCACCCATCATCCAGTTCAAAAGACAAACCTCATGTTTGGGATAAGAACAAGAACATAAAAAATGAGGGCATGGTAGATGCTAAGGTGGTCCTGACTACTCCTAGGCCAAACAACAATCAAATAGCTAATGCTCAACCAACTATGCAATAAAATACATCACCACAAAACAATAAGATCAATAACACTAAAACACAACAAAGATGAATCCCTAATAACAAAAACTATCTAAAATGCAAGTACACACACTTGTTGGAACCTATTGAGACCACCTTGGTACAATAAAAATTATCTTTGTGAATTTCAAAAAATCGAAGGACATAAAACATCAAACTATATGAGGCTCAAAAATGTTATCTAAGATCTCATCGAGAATGGACACATATCTATTGAGTTACTAGCGGGAAACCAAGATCTTAAGATATACAAGAACCCTATGCCAAGTCAACTAGAAAAGATAGTTATTACACAAACATGCAACATACCTATTCCAATATAGTCACTTCTTTTGATAGTGTCATGATTGTCATCACCATCAAAGGGCCTAGTGTAGAGTGTGGAGTCACCACACAACATGGAAAAGTCACCATCCAAGGAGCCCCATCTCAATCTAGGGCACAAACTACCTTGCCAACATCAAAACCTAGCAAGTTAAATCTCCTAGATCAACTTAAGAAGACCCCCACATATATTTATATCTTAGAACTATTGAGGCTATCCCCTGCACATCAAGAAATATGAGAGAAGGATTTATCCTCATCATCCATCCCCAAGGATATTGATACAAATTAGTTTCAAGCTATGGTAGGGAATATTACTACTCATCTTCTTACCTTCTCAAACCAAAACCTTCCATCACAACCATCTCAACCGTGGTTTACACATTGAGGTCATTATTCATAAGAACAAGGTTAAAAGAGTCTTAGTATATGGAGGTGTTGGTCTAAAAATTTGTACCCTTTAGTTCATCAAAAACATGGGCTATTGAGAAGATGTTATTGAGAAAGCAAGGAGTACCACCATCAGAGCATATGATGACCAAGATCAAGTATCACAAGGCATCATCTCACTACCCATCCAAGTGGGACCTATCATTGTAGAACTACATGCCAAGTGTTAGGCCTTGATATTCCCTACAACATCCTTTTTCGTCGACCCTAAATTCACACCCTAAAAGTTGTAGCTTCGACCTATCATCAATATGGAAATTTTCCTTTTGAGGGTAGAGAAGTTACCATCCATGGAGATCCTAAGCTTTTTTACTACTTCAAGAACCTTGAGGCCGAGTTTTACAAGATACCTAAAATCCCTAAAATAGATGAAGGGCCTACACCATCTTCCTCATTTTTTGACCCATCATCCCTTACCAAAATAACACCCATTGTGAAGAACATTCCCAACATAAAAGAAGTGATCCAGGATGATGATTGCAGGAACTATAAACTAAAAAATGATACTTTTGTATTGGGAGAGCTACCTCTTTCTCCCAAATATCATGGGAAACCCACATCTAGCATTAAATTTCTCAAAATAATAAAGATGGAAGCTACCACCTTCACCAAGTCGGGGGATTTGAATAAAGAAGATGTCAATGAGGAGGATGTCTCTAAACTACTATATCAAGATGAATGACCCATCCCCACTCTTCCCATGGAAGATGACAAAAAAGGCTTGCATCTAATGAAGGGTTGGGGCTATAACAAGAATGAGAGATTGGTATAAAATGATAATGGTTTACTAGAACCCATCATTCGTAAGAAAAATCCAAAGAATCTTGGTCTAGGTTGTATTACTAGCAAGGTTACATTTCTTGACAAAGGTACTTCTGCTAAATGGACTATGGCTTCCTCTTGGTTAGTAACATCACGTGATACAACCCTAGATGACTTCCCCATTGATGTTACTGACCTATTTGAGAATAAATCTCTATTCATGATATCCACAACATCCTTTGCCCTGAGCAATAAATCAACTAAAATAAGCCTCATATACCCATAACTCATTAAATGGGACCAACAAGGACCACCGATTCTATATTTATTCAAAAATGATGAAGCAATCTTAGAATTCATGGGACTCTCCAACAACTTACCATGGGTAGATCACAAATTTGGTTTTGATATAGAGCTAGACCTAGGGGTGTACTATGGGGAGATGATTGAATACTTCAATCACAAAATGGAAAACATACCACTAACACATAGATCTTTGAGTGAAAACCATACTTTGGCACTTTCTAATCCTAAAATAGTAAAAATAAAGGATGAATTAGAGGGTGAAAACCTCTATGGGCACCCAAGGATGAGGAATTTAATCTACCCCTTAGTGCAATGTATCTACAGAAGTTAACAATTCTAGTAGAAAAGGACACTCTAGTCAATGTGGGAACATAAGAAAGCACCCAAGATCACTTTCTATGCTAAATATTTGTTGGATGAAGAATAGAAAAACCTAGAAGCATTCCTAAAAGATTGAAGATCCAACTTTGTGTGGTCATACATAGATATGTTAGGGCTTGATCCAAAAATAGTTGTACATAATTTAGTATTTTATCCTAAAGCCAAACCAGTGAAGCAAAATTTAAGAAATATGTACCCTAAGATAGCACTCTTGGTCAAAATTGAGATACAAAATATTCTTGACATTGGATACATCTGATCGATAGATTATCCTACGTGGGTTTCCAACTTGATACCAGTTTCCAAACCTACTGGGGGCATCTGAGTATGCACAAATTTTAGATACTTGAACAAGGCATGCTCAAAGGATGGTATACCTCTTCCTAACATCGACATCATAATTTATTTAATAGTTGGGCATGAAATGTTGTCACTCATAGATTAATTTTTAGGCTATAATTATATCATGATCACCAAGGAGGATCAACACAAAACTTCATTCACTTTTCCATGGGGAGAATATTGTTGGAACATGATGCTATTTAGGCTGAAGAATGCAGGTGTGACCTATCAAAGAGAAATGAACCTCAACTTTCATGACATGATCCACAAAATAGTTGAAGATTATGTGGATGATATTTTGGAAAAATAGAATAAAATAAGTGATCATATAGAATTATTGGGACCCATCCTTGATAGACTTGAAGAATACAAGGTACGACTGTATCCAAAAAAGTGTATCTTTGGGTTTACATTAAGGAAGCTTGTTGGTTACATCATATCACAAAGAGGGATATAAATTGATCTAGAAAAATTGAAATCCATCCTTGAAATATGAACCACCACAAACATTTAAACAAATAAGAGGGCTACAAGGAAGGTTGCAATCCATCATAAGGTTCATAGAACAATTGTCAAACAAAATTCACCCTTTCTCATATCTTCTCCATAAAGGAATAACTTACAAGTGGGATGATAAATGTGATAAAGAATTCCAGTAGATCAAGGAATACATATTGACACCTCTTGTGCTCATGTCACTCTAATACCAATCAATCCATTGATTCTATATATCTCAGCAAAATCAACAACACTAGGTGCTCTTGTAGCACAACATGATGAAAAAAAAAGGAAAGGCCATCTATTACATCTGAAAGACCTTGGTGGGATATGAAATGAACTATTTATACATTGAGAAACCATGCTTATCAGTGGTTTTTTATTCAAAAAAATTTAGACACTACATGTCGCATCAAATCAATCTTATTGCAAAAATTGACCTAGTAAAATACCTATTATCTAAAGAAACTCTCATAGGACGAATGGCAAATGGGTAATGATCTTATTGAATTTTACATAGAATACATGGAGAATAAGGAAACCAAAGGACAAGTGATCACAAAAATAATATAAAAATAACCTATCTATGTAAAGAACCTATTGATATCTAAATTCCTTGATGAATCAGTGTTCCTTGTCAATATAACCAATCAATGGAAAATTTACTTTGATGGATTGTTCACCCAAGATGGATCAGGGGTGGGTTTTATCTTTACTACCCCTCAAGGAGATTACATTCCAAAGTCATACCAATTATCATTTCCATGTACTAACAACATTGTTGAGTATGAATCTTTGATAATTGGGCTAAGGATAGCAGTTTAATGGAAGATACAAGAGATAAAATTCTATGGGGACTCACAGCTAGTTATCAACCAAGTCAATGATGACTACCAAACTAAAGATGAAAAACTTACTCCTTACAAGAAGATGGTAGAGAATATCAAGGAAATTTTCATTGACATAACTTTTGAGAAGATTCCTCGAATGAACAACTAAGGAACAAATGCTATGGAAACAATTGGATCATTTTTAGATATGCCACACAACGTCCTTCAATGTGAATTCTTGGTAGAAAAAATTCTCATACCAACTTTTGAAATCCCTAAATCTAAATTTCCATGTGTCATCATTGGTCCTGGTTCCCCTTGGTATCATGATATATTCACCTACCTTAGTAGAGGAACCCTCCCATTTGATATCACCTCCAACCTTCAAAACACCTTTGTTAAAAAGGCATCTTGATTCATGATCCTAGATGATACCTTATACCATCAAAGAACTAAGGGGACATTACTACGATGTCTTAACCAAGAGTAGTCCTTGACCGCTTTAACATAAGTGCATGATGGAATATGTGGTTCCCATTCTAGTGGTATGACTCTAGCTAAGAAACTATTGAGGATGGAATACTACTATCCAACCATGGAAAGAGAATTTGATTAATATGTGTAGAAGTGTGTCCAATGTCAACAACATGGAGATCTTATTCATGCTCTAGCTCAGGAGTTACAACTAATGGTCACACCTTGGCCTTTCTCACAATGGGGGCTTGATCTCATAGGAAAGATTACTCCAACACCATCTAATGGCCACAAGCTCATCATAACAGCCACTGAGTACTTTACCAAATGGGTCAAAGCCATTCTAAAAAACTACATAATGGGGAAGAAAATTGCTAAGTTTATCCTAAATTATCTTATCTATCATTATGGTGTTCTACAATCCCTCAGATAATGGAACACCTTTCAAGAATCAAGATTTGAAAGATCTATGTCAAATATTCAACATCCAACATCAATTCTCTATCTTGTATTACCCCCAGTACAATAGTCAAACTAAAGATACAAACAAGACCATTCTAAAAATCCTAAAGAAAATAACCAATGAAGCTAGTTGTGATGGGCATATACAATTAAATCCTGCCCTCTAGGCCTATCAAACTATTATCTGCATGCTTACAAGTGCAACCCCATTCTCCTTGGTTTATGGATTAGAATCCATCTTACCTATTGAGCTTGAGCTTCCTTCACTATGAGTGTCACTGCAGAACCTAATCACTAATGAATAATACAGATTATCTTGGCTAAATGAGTTAAAATTATTGGATGAACATCATCTTGATGCCCTTAATCACTTGCAATTATACCAAAACCAACTAAAATAGAGCTATAACAAGAAGATCAAGTGTCAGTATTTCTAGGTAGGGGATCTTGTTCTAAAGTAGAATTAGAAAAATCTTCTAGATCAATATAGTAAAGGAAAGCTTGAACCTAACCAGTTAGGTACCTTTACCATCACAACAAGCTATGAATTAGGATAATATCAATTATCAAAACTTGAAGGTGAACCCTTGCAGAAATTGACCAATAGTCTACATATTAAAAGTTTTTATGCCTAGGCTTGGAGCATATAAATCTGAAAAATATAAAAACATAAAAAACTAATCAAAATCCAAAAAAAAAAAGAAAAAGAATTGAAAATAGTAAAGAAAAAAACATCCTCTAGTGAAAACCACTTCGGTGGTGCTTTGGGAAAGTATCTTGGTGAAAACTTGGAAAATAGGTGTATCACATAAATAAAGAACCTCCATCTATTCTATGGCTCTTTATCCTATCATTCTTTGCATCTAATCGATTTATCACATCATCCATCCTATTTATTCCATCACCCATATGTGTCCATGTCATAGCTTGATATTGTGAAGTATCGTATCCCCTTTAGTACTACTTGGCATATTTCAAAGGTCAATATGTCCTACCTATATTGATGTATTCTCTTAGATCAAAATGGGGGCAATTCATTCTGGATCAGATCAAGTTATTGTATATCTTAAGGTTATAAAAAATATCATCAAAAATCCCAAAAACATTCATAAAATCTTATCAAAATCCAAAAACATCAAAATCTTGCAAGGCTAAAATCCAAAAACATTCAAAAAATTGTAAAGTAAAAATCCAAAACATCCAAAACACATCAAAATCCCTAAAAATTTCAAAACATTAAAAATACGAAAACAAAACCTTATTGAATTATGAGTCTTTGAGCTTGAATGTATGCAAGGCCATCATTGATGTGCCTCCGAGACACCCTAGGCCAATCTTTAGGAGTCCATAATAATAAACTCAAAATCCATCAACTATTCATCTCTCATCAGAATAAGTCAATTTCATCAAATTACGTGGTCTCTACATGTATAACATAGGCAAGGCTAATCTTTGAACAGCCCCTGAAGCCCCTAGGATGGTCTTTTAGGTTCGGTTCTTTGTCAAATCTTGGAAAACCCCAAAAAAATTGAAAACTTAGAAAAAAACAAAAACATTCAAAACTCTAAAAAATCCAAAAATTGGAAAACTTGGAAAACCCTAAACAACCTCAAATAACCAAAAACCAAAACATTTGTAAAAAAATTCAAAAAGACCAAAAATAGCCTCAATTATTCTTTTCAAAACATCAAAACATTGAAATATTACAGAAAGTTCTAAAATCACCCATCCCATTTCACTTTCACTTGCAATAAACTTTCATCCATAATAAATCGATCATCACACTCATCCTATGGTAACACAAACATAAAAGAAGTACAACAATCAACAAAAGTAGAACCTTTAAATGTAAAAATAAAACTCTTGATCATTATCAAACATGTCAATCAAACTTTATATCAACAACCTTTCAAACAACCTATCAACCTGCCAACATCTAATAACACATCCTAGGATGCATCCTTCCTACAATGGGCATTATCATTGGAAATAAATTTGGATATTTATCCTAAACATTACACCTTTTGAAAAAAGATAAGATAACATTGACTATCTATTTTGATCTTGTCTTATGATTCATCTTTTGAAAAAAGATATAGATAACATTGACTATCATTGGCAATAACTTTGGATATTTATCCTAAACATTACACCTTTTAAAAAAAGATATAGATAACATTGACTATCTATTTTGATCTTGTCTTATGATTTGTCTTTTTGACCCATTCTAAGGACCTCTCGATGATGTCTATCAAATAAATTTAGAGAGAAAGGAATGGGGCGTTGGTCATTATCTTTCATTTATCGTGCTTGAAGGATATTCTTGTAAACTAACCTTGGTGCATAATTTATTTTTTGTGTGTAGGTAAGTTATTTGGAGTAGATTGTTGACTATTGCATATGCTTTGGTCTGAAATATTCTAAACTTATAAACTACATTCTAGCAAGGTTTTCATATGTCAAGGTGTGGATAAGGATTATCCTATCTATTTACAAATTCAAATACCATCACACTAGATACAATGCCATCCTAGTTATCGATACCTTGATGCATCGTGTCTATTGTTATATCAAACATAAGGAATGACAAAGAAGCCCAATCGTAGAATATGGGAAAAATCATCCATCTCATCACCATATGTAATAAAATCTCATAGAATCATAGGCTTGTTATAATTCTAAATCAATCTCAAAATAATGCTTAATCCATCCATCTTATTCTTCTTATTCTTCTATCTTTACTAATATTTCTATCCAAGTATTGAGTTTGTGTGATATATCCACATATACATGAGGCTACCCATGGCCAATGACTCTCTATACATCAATATATGGGCTTTCTAGGAACTATTTTCCATCCTCTTCATTAGCAACCCCTCTTCCACTAGGGCACAGTGGGGTATCTATATTATCTTCAGCTCAATAATCTGAAAAACGTTGCAGCTCTTTGATTCAAAACCAACCTTAAATCTCAAGCATCTAAAGCATAAGTCTAATTTTAACATATCATGAGCTCGATCATAACACTTTATTCTTTGGCTGATCTCTTGAGGGGCAAACCAACCATCTTTTGATCATACCAATATAAAATCATCTAACGAATTTTGTTCCTAGCTTTTCTAGAAAATATTGATCAATTTATCAAATCAATCATCATTGGGGTATATATTTCCCTATCAATCCTTGTGTTGTTCATATCTAGACAACATTATCCTTGCATTGTTGTAAATCCTCAACAATGTTATCAATCAATCAATCAGATCAATCAAATTTATCTTGGCTATCAGTATATCAAAGAGATTATCGATATTCATTTTTGCATCATTATCAACTCAAAATCAACTTCAATCTTTGAGCCAATGCAATAGATACATTGCTTCAAAGAAGAGAAAAATTTAGACACTTAAAAAAGTCTTGAATGGTATCATGCACTTGAATTTGATATACTAAAATCTTTTTGTCCTAAAACCCATCCTCTTTTTGATTAATTGATTAAATTAGCCTAGCTATTTAATTAATTACATTATTTTCATATATCAATCTAATTAATATAATTAGGTTAATTCCTCCTTTCATGCTAACCTTTCATCTTGTTAAATTGGATAAATCAAAATATTCAATTTTAACACCCTAATTCTGCTCATTTAATTAAATAATCTTAATTATTTAGTTAAATGTCATTTTGACCCCTTTTCATTAACTAAGTTTATTATTTCATGAATGTGTTAAATTCCCCTAATTTTCATAATTGAAACATTTTTTAATTATCAAATTACTAATTAATTCTAACCCTCCCACTTGCAAGGGAATATTCCTCCTTTGCACATTCCTCCAAAAAGGGAATATTCTCATGGAATATTCCTTCCCTTTTTCATAATTAATTTTTTTTTTAATTAATTAAATATCTATTTTTCCTCACCCATGAGAATATTCTCTTTCTTCACTCATTTGAAAAATGGAATATTCCTTTTTGTAACAAAATTTCAACAAGAATTCTTGTGCAAATTTTGAATGTGTTTTTGTTTGGATGAATGTAAGCCCTTGATTAAATATCATATTTCCTCCTCAACCCTTGACGAGAATCCATGATCCATGCCTCCATCTTCCTTACATTTTGATCTTTGATTGATGCTTTTAATCTTGAACATCAATCTCATTTTTCCTATTCTATAAATAGAGCTTGCCTCTATTGAATAAGGATCCACCTTGTAAGAGAACAATTATGGTGTTGAAACTCATCCATCCATATTTTTTATAGAAAACTTATGTTGTTTAAAATAACTCTCATCCTACATCCATATTTATATTTTTTAGTTTAAATCTTGATCATTGTTAGCTTGGCTTCCATGGTAACTTAGGTGCATCCATTTAGCATATTTGGTAATTAGTGTTATAATATTTTGAGCTTAAACTTCATTTAGAATATCTTTTCATACACCCATATAAATCATATTAGCATATATCATGTTATAATAGCTTTCATCATGTTAATTTAGCTTTTAAACCATGTTTTCATACATATCTCTCATCGGTTTCATCAATTCTCTCTAATAGAATTAATGAAAAAAAGATAATTATCCAAGGGAATGGGAAAGGTTCATCATTCCACATGAATGTGACACCACTCCCCCAATAGGATAAGTTTCAATGGATTAGAATAGGTGTTTATGAAGATTATTTATTCTAATATGTTAATTTTAATGGATTCCTAGTTTAGTTTGCATTGAATGATCTTATTGGACTGATGTTTAGTGGCTTAAATACACTTTGATTCCTCATGGATCAAGTGTAGTCATCCCATACTAATCCATTAATCACACTAATATATCTAATAATAGAGATCACTGGAAATTTTTTGAGAGTGATGCTCAAATAGCTTTATTCTTTCAATAATCAATAGAATTTTCCTATTATCTCTAGCCTAATATTGAGGATGATTATGAAGAAAAATTTAAAAAACTAAACTCTAATAAGAATCCAAAGGGTTTAATTACTCTTTAAAGAATTTTTAGTCTGGATGATGTAAAAATAGATAAGATAATTTTTTAATAAATGTGATTATATAGAAATTAAGGTCAGCCCAAAAAGATGGTAAAAGTTGGGGAGGTCATGACTAAGGAGGAAAGAAAAAAATTAGTCTCCTCTTGTAGAAAATATTACCAAGTTATGGAATATAATTATAAATATTTAAAATGATATGATAGATATATAGCTCAACACACTATTGAATTGGCACTAGGAGTAAATCTCATAAAAAAAGAGACACTCAATCCAAAGATTGAGTTGTTGGAAAAACAAGGATAGACAATTGAGAGGGGGGAATAAATCAGTTGTCACAAAATTTAACACTTATTTAACCTTATTAACCTTTAATATCAGATCTGATAAACAATAGTGAAAGAATGGATCAAAAACACATCAAAAGAACACATAACACCAAAAAAATTGCATGGAAACCTTGTTAGGGGAAAAACCACAGTGGAGGTTAATCCACAAGTTATAGCCTATTAAAAGTATAAGAAAAATGAATAAGGAATGCAAATGACTTTAGGCACACTGCCTATAGCTCATTTCTCAAAGAAGACACATTGTCTTACATAAAACTTTTAGATTAAATCCATCTGAAGAGGTTGAACTAAGAAATTATCTTCTTCAAAAGCCTGATGACAATTTTGGTTAGGCACATAAACACTTCTTCACACTTTTCTCAAACTTCTTTACACTCTGCCTTGCAATCGAATAATCTAATATTTATTTGCATAATTCACACCCACAGTTCTCACACATACATAACACACACTTCAAAATGAAGAAATAATTGCTCTTATATATCTGCTTCGTGGAATTACATAAACAACTTTTTCAGCCAAAAATAAAAGAATAAATGAAATACAAACTATCGGCCCAATTCATGAAAAAATCTCAATGCACAACAACTGAAGTTGGTCACAACATAATGATGACCTAAAACAACATCCTCAAATATGCCAAACATTACAATATAAATCCATGAGGATCGAAACATGCTACAACCACCATGTCGGCCAAGAACATGAAAATCCAAACACACAAAGGAAAAATCTTTGATCACGATCACACCCATCAATGAAGACATGAAAAAAGGATAGAGAATAATCTAGAAACATAAATGAACATCATAGGAGCATACACAACAACTAGAATTTCCAAAATCACATTCTCTTCTTCTAGAAACATCAACTATAGTAAAAAAATAATTGTAGGAACACAAAAAATCACAACTTGCTCCAATCTTGATGTGCACCTCTAAACATTTCAGAGTATAAACTAGATAGGCTTAATAAAAAAACCCTTTAAAGAACAACTTCTAGATACCAACATACTAAATTTTCCAACATACTAAATTTTCCACCACACTGAACTTCACAACTTCATAGACAACCTTCAACATATTTATTATAATTTTCTCAATATCCTCGACATATACAACATTCAAAACATCAATGCTAATAGTGTTGACATCAATGAAAACCATATATTAGAAAAAAAACCACAAAATCCAACAATCTCCTCCTTTAGCATTGATGGAAACATAGGATGTAAAAAATACATGATCAATGCAACTAACTCTTCTTTCAAAAAATATTCCCTTTACACATTACTCTTCTCATACTTTTCTTCTCCCCATTACATTACTCTTTGCCCCTTTTTTTCTAATATTCTCCCCCAAGGTTTTTCACATTTCTCTTCTCCCCCTTTAACATCAATGGAAAAGGTACACAAGCTCTGAACCACATATCTAAATCATCTAACTACTCCCCCTGAGTAGTAGCCACCAAAACATCAATCTAAAACAAGATATGACTATAAATGCATAGATTGATGCAAAGACTTGCATCTTAGTTCATATTAGGAGGGGAAATCACCCCTAACTTCCTTCTAAGATACTCAAAAGTTTTTTTAGGCAATGAGTTAGTAAAGATGTCCGCAATATACTCCTTAGTAGGCACATACTCCAATTTGACTTCTTTATCACTCACTTTGTCTCTCAAAAAGTGATATTTAATAGATATATGTTTTGTCTTTGAATGCGACACCAAATTATTAGAAATGTTTATTGCACTTGAATTATCATAAAATATAACAATAGGCTCATCATACTCAATTATGATATCTCTTAGCATCTACTTCATCCATATTACTTGAGTAAAATTGTCTGCAAAAATAATATATTCTACCTCGGCAGTAGATAAGGAATATAATTCTTCTTTTTACTTAACCAAGACACCAACTTCTTCCCCAATAAGAAGGAACCACCACTAGTAATTTTCTATCATCCACATCTCCTGCCCAATCTGTATTAGTAAAGGCACTCAAGGTAAGATCATCATCTTTAGGATACAAAAGACCAAAATCAACTATCCCTTTCAAGTATTTGAAAATTATCTTTACAATAGTCACATGAGATTCCTTCATATTAGCTTGATGTCTAGCAACCATACATACAACATTAATTATCTCTAGTCTGGTCTGAGTTAAATAAAGAAATCCACTGATCATTGACATGTATCTTGTTTGATTTTCTTTAGGAGAATCATGATTTTGTGTTAACTTGCATTTGGTTACCATGGGTGTACCAATTGGTTTTGATTCTTCCATGCCAAAGAATTTCACTAACTCTCTTACATATCCAGATTGAGATATAAAGATTCCATTATCTAACTGAGTAATTTTCAATCCCAAAAATAATTTCAGCTCTCCAATCATTGAAATCTCAAACTCACTTTTCATTTCATCAGCAAACTTCATACATAATTCATCATCACCTTCAAAAATAATGTCATAAGAAAATAATTTAATAATCAACTCTTTATCCTAATTCATCTTAAAATACATATTAATATCAGCAATACCTTTATGGAATCCAAGCTTCAACAAGTATTTATCCACTCTATCATACCAAGCTCTAAGGGCTTCCTTGAGTCCATATAGTTCTTTCTTCAATTAGAAAACCATATATCCTTTTTCAGCCAGTTGAAATCCATCTGGTTACTCAACATATGCTTCTTCTTCTAGCTCACCATTTAGAAATGTTGACTTTACATCCATTTGATAAACTTTGTAGTTATTAAAAGCAGCATAAACAAGAAACAATCTTACAACTTCAATTCTAGCAACAGGGACAAAGGTTTCTTCACAATCAATATCTTCCATCTATGAGTAGCCTTTACATACTAGTCTTGCTTTATTCCTAACCACTTCACCTTATTCATTCATCTTATTCCAAAAGACCCATTTGGTTCCAATCACATTTTTATCTTAAGTTCTTGGAACAAGAATCCATGTATCATTTTTCTCTATCTACTTTAGTTCTTCCTTCATTGATTCCATCCAATATTCATCTTTACATGCTTCATTGATATTGTTGGGCTTAGTCTTGGAAATTAGACAATACTCTTCTGTAATTCTTCTTCTATTCAGCACACCTTTGTTCTTATCTCCTATAATTTGAATTTCAAAATGATTTAGATTTACATACCTCATGATACAGAGTGGGATTTCTAACCATTCAAAATTAAAATCAATTGGATATCAATCAATCTCCAAAGAAAAACCCAAAGACCTCTTCAAAATTCACCATTCAAGCATGATTTCCCTAGTAACATTGGCAACCCGATTTCAAGGCTTTTTCACCAAGGTTTTCCAAGACACTTGACAACCTACTTATGGAATAAAATACCCTTTCTAGATTTGATTAACATATGTGAAAATGAATACCCACTCTTTTGGAACAATCCCTTGAAACTAGACCCTCAACATTGTCATAGGCCATGAATTAGGCCAGATTTACAAAGAAACATACCTTTAAACTTCACACAGACACTTGAAACCTTGGGGAATAATTTCCCATGCCCTCAAACTTCTAAATTCATAATTATTCCTAAGGTTTACCTTTCCAACATATCAAACTCTAAAACCCTTAATTTATAGCCAAACCAAGAGGGTTTATTCAAAGTCCCACTTGCACAACCTCCTAGACCATGCCACCAACTCAAACACTTGTATTTTTACCCCAATATGCTGAAAATTTGAATAAATACCCCCACTCTTATTGATTTTGACAAACCCTAGACCCAAGTCACCATTTCTTGCATTTTCCTTAACAAAAAACAATTAAGACAACAAGCTCATCTCTCTCATTCTTTCTCCACAGCTCTAATAATGAAGCCTACTTCCTATTTAGACTCCCTAGGGCCCATTACACTTGTTACAGTTGATATAGTAAATGTAAGGGTCCTTAAAACATGATTTTGGTTACAAAACCCTCTAATAGGTTGTTTTCAGTCTATCACAGGAAAAGTGGGATTTCTATCACAAAATACTACTAGATTACTTCAAAATTGAAGAAAGATAATTCTAACATAGTTCACCATAGAATATGTATTATTACATTACAAGATCAAACAATACGGGTTCGTACAGGGTTGCAAAACACCAAGAAACTCAAAAAATAAATGAAAACTCAAAAATTTCTTGTTGCTAATTCTTCAAAACTTCAAGCCAACATTAAAATCAGTGTTATCATGCATTTTTAAATATTTCTCCATATCCAACCAATGACCAAATTCCTTGCAACTAATTTTCAAACCTTAAAGACTCATTACATTCATAAATGGCAATTTTGACAACTTTTTAAATGCCAATAATCGTAATTTTCACATATCTTTCACATTCTAAATTGAGTGACCTCCCCAAGTCCTAAAGAAAATTAAAAATGGTCTTATTAGGACTTATTTAGCATACTAAGACCCTAAACTCAAAAACCAAACAAGCCTTACCTAGAATACTTCATCATCCATGACCTTGATTGATACTTTTACATGGCGTTTATCATATTTTGCAAATTCCTCATTGCTTGTTGATTAAAAGACTCAAATTAAACTTTTGAACCTTCAAGACTCCATTTGTTTCTATAACAAGGTGTAGGTGCCCTACACCACCTCAGAACTTTGTTATTCTCTCAAACTTTTGGTTCTTCTATTCTTTATTTCGCACTTCCACTAGCTTCTCCTTGATTCTCTTGATTCATTAGAACTATTTGAACTTGATTATATTTCTAAGAATTCTTTCCATGGTATTTGGATGATCTAGTAGTTTATTCATCAACTCTAATATTTTCACTTTCAATTATTTTCCTTAATCTTCTATTATAGCACTGGTAGGCTTTTCTCTTAGTAGAGTAACCCAAAAATATTCCTTCATCACTCCTAGCATCAAACTTGCATATATCTTCATCTCTCTTGATATAAAATCTACTTCCAAAGATTTTGAAATATTTAATAGCAGGATTATAACCAAACTATAGTTCAAAAGGATTCTTACCATAATTACCATTGACATTTACCTGGTTAATAGTATTTACAATAGTCCTTACAACTTATCTCCAATAGATAGTATCCCTTGTTGACCATCTATCCAACACTCAATAGGTTATGCTTTAATCCTTCAGCATAAAGGACATCATCAATATTATATTTACCACCAAGAGAAATAGTTCCTCTGCCACAAATCACACTAGCATTATTGTCTCCAAACATTACAACACCATTGTCACCAGTCATATGATGTGAGCATCCACTATCAATCACCCACTCATCCTTTTCTTCAATTATGGTTGCAAGAGATTTCTCAATATTCTTATCATTAGTAGATTTAGTGGAAACCAGACCATTTTAATTGATAGAAATGAATACCCATCCATCTTCATTTCCATTTTATTTATCAGATGTGTCATCAATAACACCTTCTTCAACATAATAAAATTTCTTTTGAAATATAGGTTTTTCAAGTTTGAACCTAGGAACTCTTTCAGGACACCTTGATGCAAAATGGCCCATCTTATTACAAGAGAAACATTTAATAGGAAACTTTCCTTTATACTTACCTTGTCCTCTGGCTTCTCTTTTCACAATCAATTCTTCCATCTCTTCTAACTCTCTTTCTTCATCTTCAATATGTTTCATCTCATCTTCATACTTAAATGTCTTTCTGGAACTTTCTCCCAAATCATATCTCTATTGGTTTTTTCGGATAAAGTAGCTTTAAATTCAAATTTTGTCTTAGGAGTAGAATCACCAAATTCACTTAATTCAAATGCAACAAGCTTACCAATCAACATATCTCTTGTTACATTTGTTACTATCTTGAGCTCTTCAATAGCATGAGCTTTCATTTTGTAGGAAGTAGGTAATGATCTAAGTACTTTAGCCACAATATCTTCTTCATCCAAGATTACATTGGCACATATAATACCCATCACTATTTCATTTACTTTTTTCAAGAAAGAAATAATGTTTTCATCTTCGCTCAATTTCACATTTTCCCACTTGCCTTTCAGACTTTGTAGCTTATCAATTTTCAGTTTTGCATCTCCTTCATATAATGTTTCCATCTTCTTCCAGATCTCATATGTTTTTTCAGACCCACTACATTTGTCATATCTAAATCAATCAGAGCACTCAATAATGCTTCTATATCCCTAATATCTATTTCAGTTTCTTTGATCTCATCAGGAGTAGAGGGCCCATTATGAGGAATAACATATCTATTCTTTGTAATATTCTAGAAGGGATCACCAATAAAATTTAAATGAAACTCCATTCTATCCTTCCATAGAGAGTAGTTTGTTCCATCAAATCTAGGACTATCAAAATTTTATGATGCCATCTCGGATCACCTCAAGCTATTAAAATTCTTCAAAGAAACTTGCTTTGATACCAATTGCTAGAAAAACAAGGATAGACAACTAAGAGGGGGGTGAATCAGTTGTCACAAAATTTAACACTTATTTAACCTTATTAACCTTTAATCTCAGTTCTGATAAACAATAGTGTAAGCATGAATCAACAATACATCAGAAGCACACATAACATCAAGGTTTTCCATGGAAACTCTGTTAGGGGAAAAACCATGGTGGAGGTTAATCGACAAGTTATAACCTATTAAAAGTATAAGAAAAATGAATAATAAATGCACATGTACTCAGGAACACTGCCTAGAGCTCACTCCTTAAAGAAGACACATAGTCTTACATAAAATTTTTAGATTAAATCTATTTGAAGAGGTTGAACTGAGAAATTAGCTTCTTCAAAAGCCTAATGTGACAGTTTTGGTTAGGCACATAAACACTTCTTCACACTCTATTTTGGAATCAAATGATCTAATCTTTATTCGCATATTTTGCACCCACACTTCAAAATGAAGAAAAAATATCACTTATATATCCGCTTCATGGGATTACATCAACAACTTTGTTGGCCAAAAATAAAAGAATAAATGAATTAGAAACTGTCGGCCCAATTCATGAACAAATCTCAATGCACACCAACCAAAGTCAATCACAACATAATGAAGACCTAAAACAACATCCTCTAACATGCCAAACATTAAAATATTGATCCATGAGGATCTGCAACATGCTACAACCACCATGTCGGCCAAGAACATGAAAACCTAAACACACAAAGGAAAATATTCGATCAGGATCACACCGATCAACACTGGCATGAAACAAGGATAGAAAATGATCTAGAAACATCAATGAACATCACAAGAGCATACACAACAATTAGAAATACCATAATCACATTCTCTTCTTCCAAAAAAATTAGCTACAGTAATAGAATAATTGCAAGAACACATAAACTCACAACTTGCTCCAATCTTGATGCACACCTCTGAAACTTTCGGAGTATAAAAAAGATAGGCTCAAAAACAAACCCTTCAAAGTGCAACTGCTAGATACCAACATAATAAATTTTCCACCACACTGAACTTCACAACTTCATATAAACCTTCAACATATTTATTATAATTCTCTCAATATCATCGACATATATAGCCTTCAAAAAATCAATGCTAATAGTGTTGACATAAATGACAACGACATACCAGAAACACAACCATAACATCCAACATGATCCTGTCATGAATTAAGAGCTCAATAAATTGATAGACTCTAAAAAAATTTCCTTATCAAACACTCAACTTGGGTGCCAAATAGTGTCAATTAGAAAGAAAATAAATGAGATAAGATTTTGTGTTGACTTTAGATATTCGGATAAGGAATATCTCAAATATCACTACCCACTCCCATCAATTGACCAAAATTTCCAAACAATGGCATGATAAAAAAGTTTTTTTCTACTAGATAGTTTTTTTGGACATAATTAAATTTGGCTCAAAGAAGAGTACTACATTCACCATAAATAAGGTAAATTAACCTATGCAAAAATTCCTTTTGGCCTATCAATTCTTGGAGAAAAAATTTAGCATTTCATGGATATCACATTTAGAGAATTTATTAATGATATAATATTTATTTTATTGGATTATCTTATAGTATTATTCAAATTAAAAGAGGATCATTTTTCACATTTAGAGAAAGTTTTCCAAAAGTATCAGTAATTTAGGATCTCCTTAAACCCCCCAAAAAAATATTTTTGGGGTCCCTCGGGATAATCTCTTGGGGTGTATAATCTTTATAGAAGGAATATTTATAAACATAAATAAGGTAAAGTATATATTATAATTTTCATTTCCAATGAAAGAAAGGTGTTGAATATTTCTTAGGAAATATCAATTTATTGAGAAGGTTCATCTCATATTTTGTAGGCTTGGTTAGACCTATCATCCTCATGTTAAAAAGGGATAAATAGTGTAAATGGATTGTTAAAGGTTGAAAATGTATTTTTATATTAGGTTTCATTCATAAGATATATTACAATATGAGGAGCTACCACTCCATCAATATAGTATCAAATGAAGAACAAATGTATCCATGCAATACAAAAAATACTAGTACAGTAATAATGTCCCATAAATCACAACACCATAAAAAAATAACATAAGAGTAGGACTAATCCCAATATCATAAGGAATAAATTCATATTGATTTTTTTTAAATTACAAATTAGAGGGTCAACCATGTCATCAATATCTGGGTCTTTCACCACTAGTTGAAATCTAGGGGTAGAAGTTAGGATAGTCTTAATTTTATTCTTCAGTTAGGGATCTTACAAGATTTTAGGTACTCATTTAAGATATCCAACTCCTTATTTAGATTATTTATCCTTCTAGGAGATAAATTATCTATTTTAATATCTTCTTTGTCAAGGAATTCCAATCCTTTATTAATAAATGTCATGAATCTATCTTTGGGGATTTACATGACCATAGTGACCTACAAAGAATATTCATGAAGTTTATTTCACTATGAAGCTTAGAAAGGAGCTTTATTTTTCCTTGGAATATCTCCTCATTTATCATTTTTCATAAAAACCATAAGACTTAATTAGTAAGAACAAGCAAAAAGCTTACTAAGCTCAAGAAAAAATATATTCACATAACCACATAAAATATCATACCAATAAAATCCATTCTTATTATCTCAGCCTAATTGAGACCCAAAAAATAATGACCAAAGAGAGAAGGAAAATATGCTCAGATGTTTTAGTTTGGTCACACAAAGAAAAAATCCTAGAAAAAATACCAATTGACTCCAATTCAAAATTCACAACCAATATTTTAATCAAAACAAGTCATCTAAAGTAGGTTTTTCTTTTCTCAACATAAGAACAAATAAATTTCAATATATTAGCTCATATAGAATTGGACTAGTCCAAAATCCAACACTAGTTAAGCCAATATATAACCTCCCTAGTATCTGTCAATGTCCTGTAAATTTTCTTAGAAAAAATATAATCAAACTTGGAATCATATTTCTATTTTAAATTTTGTGTAAACTCCTCGACTTCTTGAATCTGTATTGGTAGAATTACAATATTCAAATCTTTACGTAACAAAATAAATTCCTTTTTGACCCTCTTTTATTACAATATCCCTTTTGATTCTTTCCTAAGATTTGAGATGATCATTTTTAATGATATTCTAAAATTCCTTTAGAATCCTAAACAAAAGAAGAGCATCTTTGAGTAAGGGCCAAGGACTTAATTTTCTATTCCAAACTTCACCATATTTATATAGAACCAATTACAAATTCATCTTTCATACAAAGGACCTCATTACAACTAATTAAATCCTTGACTTTGATCTAGGACTCTAAACTTTGGTAAACATAGGGACCAAAGTATTTAACATCAAAATTACCAAAAAATAGATCTTTGATGCTCAATTTGAACCATCTCTTACCTTTCTTAAGATTATATAGGGAAATATTATTTCTAATTTAACAGTTTCCAAGGCTCAAAATCCATCAAGAGACATAATTATCCATTTAATAGCTAGGTAATCCTAATATATTTCAACCCTAGGCTAGGCAAGGATTTAGGTAAACAAAAAAAATCTATTTAACATGTATCTTTTTGTTTCCCTTTCCATTAGACAAGAGAAAATCCTTGAGAATCTTTTCATTTTTTTTTAAACTATAGTTTACAAATAGCCAAGAAAAGGAATAATAAATGGAGTGACAAGAAATGACCTTCCTTGTTACCTGTAATCTTCCCTCTAGGGATAAGAGATGTTTTTTTCATTTTTATGATTCCTTTCAATATTCTTGAACATCTAAATCTACATTTATTGTAAGGAAATGGAGATAGAAAACATAATTCCTGAGTACTTTACAATTTTCCCTCCCCCGCATAATTACACCCTTTATTTATAATCCAATCAAGAGGGGATAATTTCCAACTCAAGGTAGAAGGCCTTCAACTAGATACCTTTTTCTCAAGGTCATTCACAAAATAAATTCAATCTATTCATAACATTGTAAAACAAATATCAACTCAACAAAAAAAGGCTATGTCATCAAAAAATTAAAAGGCATTAATCTATTGATGATTATTTGGAAGATAGATTCCATGAACTAAGAGACTAATAAGACTAGTTCTCAAGACATGGTATAAGGCCTCTTCAAAAATTACAAAAAGTGTTGAAGCACTAGGAAAAGTGTTGAAGCACTAGGAAAATCCTTTCTTATTTATCTATGCAATATTATGGTATTAGTCAATTCCCCATTGACATAAACCTAAGTAGACCCGAGTCTTTCAATAGAATATTTATCCATTTGCAAAAAATTGAGGGGAATAAAAAATTTCTTAACATGTCAAGGAAAAAGACCCACTCAATTCTATCATAAGAATTCTCAAAATATAGGGATATCTTACTAACATTTTTGACCACCAAAATTTTCCTAGTTCATACCTTCCTAGCTAGTAATTAAATTTTCTAGAATATACATACCTTTAGTTAAACTATTATGGGTAACACAAATTACCTCCTTTAATATTCTAGAGAGTCTGATACCTAAGACTTTAACAATAATTTTATAGGAGATATTCAAAAGAGTAATAGATCTCCCATTTTGAACAAAATAATTTTCCACATCCTTGGGATTAGTTTAATGATCCCCCTACTAATTTCTATGCCCAATGAATCAATTTCAACAGGATTCCTAATAAACTGTAAGTAATTCATAATAGAACCAATCAAAAATTTCTTTCTAGAATTTTATTGAAAGACCATCATTTCCAAGGTATTTTCCATCCTTAAAGAATGAATGGTTTTTACACTTTATTCTTTAGAGAGATCCATGTCTAATAGGGCAACATCCTCCCTACTAATATTATTATTAATATTTTTCCAAAAAAATTAATATATCCTCTTGACTTATTATCTACCTCAAATGAGAATTTCTTTTATAGGACTAGAATGCTTCCTTCATAAAACTATTGTTTGAAGAGGAGATACCATCCACCTCAATTAGTCCCACTCTTTACCTCTTTTATTTTTCTCTAACCAAGTTTAAAAGTATTTAGATCCTTTTTAACCTTGACCCAATTCATTTTAGACCTACTTTTGGCCCCTTGATTCTTATAATTTTGGAATTTAAAAAAAACATTATTCTAACCATTATTTTCAAAATCTTGACCATTTTTTCTCATTTGAATCTCTAATTCAAATACTAATATTTTAAACTGAAGAAATTTGTAATTATCCTCTTATCTAGGGCCTTCCTCTTACACACAATTTTTAATAATGAGGCCCAAGAAGAAACCGAATTACTCCATATATTAATCTATGTGTTCCCTTTGAAGGATTCTTTAAAATGTTGGTCACTATTTTTATGCCATTATGACAATATTCATCATTCAACAAGGAAAAATTAAGTTTAAAACTAGAATTTTGGCCAACCTTCGTGGAGTGATGTAATTTACCAATATCCACTATAGCCTCAAATGGAGAGTGGTTAGGAATTACGCTTTAATAAAATTGAACCACATAACCATTGTAGTATGGAATAATAATAATAAAAAATATTATTCCCATAAACATGTTAAGTCTAAGATAAATTATTTTCCCTTGAGATTGATTATTGCACAAGGTATGCCAGATATGTTTGTAGCCTTGTTTCTTCCTCTCTAGTAGGTCAACATGATTAAGTGACATTCTCATTATGTACCAAAAATAAAGCTCATTTACATTTCACAAGCATTTTATCCCCCCAACTTTGTCCTTTTTATATTCACTCATGTTAAAATCACATCATATAAGCCTTGAAAGTAACTTTTAAAAAATAATTGGCTATCTAAATCCAAATGGAACACCTATCTATATAATAATTATAAGCATAAAGAGAGAAAGCAACAAACCAACCAAATAATTCCATTACAAGGATAAGTTCCCAAATCAACAACAAACTAAGACTAATTTTTGACTAATAAGAATGGTAACACCTCATTTTCCTTTATCATGGGTAATATGAAAGGAAATTATAGAGTTATATATAAAACTCAAAACATTATCAAGATGACACCCTAAGTTATTTAACTTATAGAATACATTGTAAGAAATCCATATTAGGTTTTTTATAAAAAAATTCTTAATATGAGGTGACTATTGTCCCTTGACATTCTAATTTGACACTTTAAAAATGATTTTGGTGGAGATAAATGACACTAAAACTTCTAATTCTTATACAAGATATCAACACACTTTAGGATTATATCTTCCTTCCTTTTTTTCCACCTTTTTTTTCTCCCACTCCAACTACGTCATGGGATCTATCACCTTCTTTCTTCATTTTACTTTCATCCTTATTTTCAACCCCTTATCTTTTCTGGGATCATTAACCCCTTATAAGAAGAGGGGGTTTAAACAATAACAGATAACATCCTATTTATTTGCATCATCTTGTTCTCCAAGAGATAATTTATCAACCAAGGGAATGTTTTTACCACCTTTCTTATTGATCCTAAAAATTAATTCTCTCAAGGTTCAATTGTCAAGAATTTTTCTTCAAGGGAACTTCAAAAACATTTTTTGTGTCAGGTTTTTTAACCAATTGTTTATGGACATCAAAATTATCCACCTCAATGACCACAAACCCACCCTCAAATAATGGGTCACTTAGAGATTTGAAGCCACAACTATTTAAAGGAGAGGAAGAGATAATTACCATTCCCAATATATTTCCTTTCTTATCCATAACCTCACCATTTATCATGATTATTAGTATGATGAACTTCTTTCCAAATATTTTAGGAGACCTTAACACCATTAGGAGTTGAATAATTTTTCTTAAAAATTACTAGAATTTGTTTTTACAACATTAGGATATTTTTTCTCAAATACCTTTTTTGTCATCTTATTGAATAAAAAGTAATTTAGGAATATCAACCTTAGGAAATAGAGAATTAAAACCATGGTATTTGAATGAGGGAGTACAATTTTAATTTCCTCAATTTACAGAATAATAACCAAGAAATTTCATAATTGTGGAATAAATTTATACAATTATGGAGTGGCATTCCTCACTTCCATCTACTTTGGAGGAAAATTTGTTACAATTTCCTCATTTTGACCTCGGAAAATGATGGAAAAACCTTGAAAATAGATTGACCTAAGTTCAAAAACTCTTTTTTTTTACCACACTTTCTTGCATCCCATGGGATTTAAAAAAATATGAATAGACCCTTTTAAATAATTCATTATAAACTAACATAAATTTACATCTTGTTACCCCAAACATTCCCCACCCAATCAATTACTCTAGTGTTGTTGAATCTTAATTTTTCAAAATATTTCATCATGTATGCATATGGAGGAGACAATAAAAAAATAATAGTTCTAACACAAAAGGATGAAACTAGTAAAGGAGAATAACTAATCACTTTGAACAACAAATTATTGAGAGAATATGAAATGAAATACAAATTTTCTGAAAATAAAGTTTATGCTTGGTGAAAGATCTAAAGAAATTCAAAATCCTAATATTAAGAAGTAAACTCAACTTTTAAGAAATATTAAAAACAAGAAAATTATGAACACAACATGGTGTCGGGAGAAAATTATGTAGAAAATGAGATAAATCTTGAGGTCGGTATTTATTGAGGATTTTTAAGAAATAATAACCCTATTGATTAGGATAGCTAGACTCAAGGATGCCATCAAATTCAAACCCTAGATGTCTTGGCTTATAGTGAAAATAATGGAAGGCCCTGTGAAAATTCACAAGAGGAATTTCATTAATGACAAGCTACGTGAATAGATAATAATGTTCCTAGACACCTGATGGTTCTTCATGTCTTCATATGTTGTCTATTCCCATGCCCTCAAGGTGAATATATAAGGGTTGAATAGATTCGGTACCTTGGGTAGAGAACCAGGGAATAATTTGATTTAGGCTCATATGCCCCATATTACTATTCACCAATATCAAGAGCATTATTGGACAGTAAATAACATGCTTTCTATGAGGTTACTAAGATTAATAGAGGGTGACAAAACCAAAAGAATGTCCCTGGAAGCACAATGTTATCTAGTTGGTCGGGGACTAGTTTATTCAATTTCCTAATTTCACCTATATCAGGGTGGAAGGATTTACAAGATACCCCTCCATGCTGCCCAATATGTAATGGACAAGATGGTGTTCCTAGAACTGGTGAGACAGGTGAAACTATCTCATGCTCTTTTCATGCAAGCACAAAAGAAATATTCTATCAAATTTCCTATCACAATTGGGAATTATAGATGTGTTGGGACTAGAAGTGTTGATATGTGTGAGGAAGACTTAAAATTTTTTAAGTTGAAGTTATTTTCACTCTGACAAACATTATGATCTGAAAGGAAACCTTGCTAGGCTAATAAGTGGGAAGTATTCTTATGCCTATGATCTAGAGGAGTTTTGGCATAATTGTGATTATGAGAATGATGTAAGGAAACAATCATACTAGAGGTTACTACTACTAGTAGAAAAGATTCTTCAAATTCATGTTATTCTAGAGCAATCGGATCCAAATAATGGAGAGGTATTGAATGCAATTTATGATACACAAAATATTTTTGATGAACCAATCCCAAACCGAGATTATACAAAGGAGATAGTAACCATCAAGGATATTTCTAAGAAAGTATTGACATACACTCAGTATTGGATTAATTTTTATGTTGAAGCATTCAAAGAAGCTTGGATAGAGCCTCCATACCTACCTAATTTCAAGAGAAAATAATAGTTAGTGGATGAGCTAGGGTATGGAGGGACTGCTAAAAAGGAAAGAAAGATTGCAAAAAAAGAGGTAGCTAAGAAAAGTGAGGATTGTTGAGAAGTTGTTTAGATGATTTAACATTGTTTTCATTGATTTCAAAACCATGGATTGAAATTTTGTGCTTTTGATGATGTACAAACTTGATCTATCCTATCGTATGATGTTGTGTTGTGTGGATATTATCCTTGATCTGAATATGGCAGTATTTATTTTTGGGACATATATTGAATTTTGTTGATGTATTATAATGAATACTAATCCTTTGATGATGGTTGTTGTACTCAAAGCTTACTTTGGGTAACCTTTCTATCCAAAACTTCATGTAGCGTGTTACAAGTTTTGGTATGTCAGATTGTGCTTCTTTGGTTGGTACTGAAATTGATGTCGATCAAGATTTGATCTTGGTTGTGGAATTCCCATTGAATCTAAAATATATTTCAGGTAATTAAAATTTTCTATCTTTTGGTGATTATGCTATCTTATGTATGACATATTTTTGGTCCCTTGGTAATGGGGTAAGAATATTTTTTTGTGCGACCTATCTTTTGGCTCCAGTGTTAGCATGAAAGATCTTATTGAATATTGCAAGCTTTGTATTCATACAAAAATTCCTTGTGGTGATCTAAATTCAAATGGTGGTTTGCCAACCTAGAAGACTATGAAGATATTATATGGACGATTTAATTTTTTTCTATGAGTATGCATGCATATATATATAGAGAACATGTTTTTGATTGAAGAGATAGATGTGTGGAAGAAGAATTATGTGTACAAATAGATAGAAGAGTATGAAGGAAGGAGTAATTTGTTTTGGAAAAAGAATTGTGTGAAGGTTGTGGAAGGAAGGTGTGTAGAAGATTCTTCCTTGGATCTATTTTGAACAAAAATTGTGCTCTTAACCGAAACTAAATTCATGCATATATAGATGCAACTTCATCAGTTCACTTTTTTCAATGAGACTATTTTGTAACCTATTATTTGTTTTTGGGTAGTGAGCCCACTAGCAGTGAGGAACCCTATAGTGAGAAACTTGACAATGAGTCATTGTAAAAAAAATTACCTTAACCGGTGTCTCCTTAATCAATGTTTTATAATTGAGAATTAGCATTCTCTCTGGTTTTTCCCTTCTTGGGTTTCCATATAAATTTGGGTCTTCATTGTGCTTAGTATTGTGCTTTCATGCTATTATATGTTTGATTATTTTCTAATTGGTATAATTTTTCTCCATATTAAATAAAGAAAATAAAATTATTTTAAGATATTGATTCAACCCCCTCTCAGTTATCAAGACTGTTCAATAATTGGTATCAGAGCTTGGTCCCTTGAAAATAGAGCTTAACTGCTTGAGCGAGATCTTCGCTATTTGAATAGATGGCAGGAGATTATTACTTTGAGGAAGAAATGAAGTCAATATTGAATGATATAGAAAGTACAAAATATGAGAATGAAGAATTGAAAGAAAAACGTATGGAAGCAAATGATTGTATCTCAAAGCTAAGGGAGAAAATCTAGAAATTAAAATCAAGACACAAAGAGGTCAGACAAGAATTAAAGGAGTCAAAGGAGAGTGTTGTGGATTTGAAGAAGCAACTAGATGAATGTAAAAATATTGAAGAAAATTTCAAGAATACCATCAAATGAAAAGAATAAGAAAATGTGAAGTTCGATCAAGAGTTAAGGAGGACGAAATCAGATGCTAGAGTGTGTGAAAGTAGCATGATTTGGATTCAACTTTTGTCCCTACAGAAATGTCACATGGATAAAGGAGAACTTTGATTCTCTGGTGAAAACTTAAATTAGAACACTAAGGATGAAGATAATCTAGTTGAAGATGAAGCAAGATCTGGTGTACAAGCAAAGTCTATAACTCTAGAAGATCTACAAAAATACCTTCGGTGACGACCCTGAATGCTCAAAGGTACTTATCATATGTAGAAGCAAGATGGAACAAAATATTCAATTCTTTAATTATGACAAGTTTGGTCACAAATAAAGTCAATGCAAAAACGAATTATCTAATCTAGAAAGAAGGAATGGAATGAAAAATCTCTTTCATGGTTATTTATATTTATGCTATGGTTATGGTCACAAAACTAATCAGCGTAGACCTAGGGTTCACTTAGAAAAGTTAGGAAAAATGTGTTACAAGTGCATTAAACCCAGACATTATGCTAACACATGCAGATATGTCTCTATGAAAAAGTATGAGAACAAAAATAAATTTGTAGAGTCAAATTAATCTAATAAGAAGATGGACACGGTTTTGAGGAAAAAGAAAACAATTTTGGAGAACACTATTGTGGTACTGGATCTTGGTACATGCCCTATCAATAAATAAGCCAATCTTCCTTGGCTCAAGGGGAGTTTTTCATTGCATTTCCTATCGGTTCCCCCTCTTTCAAGGAATATTGATGTGATTTTTAACATGATTAACTTTGAACCGACTGATGATATATGACGAAGCTTGTTCCAGCTAATTGAAAAGAAAAGTACAATTGTTGGCATCACTGACACACATTTTGTTGGTGAAATCACTATGAGTAATTAAGGATAAAAGGTAGAGTTTTCAAAATCATTTCTCAAAGTTTGCAAAGGAGAAGAAGATTTTTTTTAGAGTGATAAAAGTTTGAAGAAGCCGAGCACAACGATGAAATCCATGTTGATTGGTATTGAATCTAGTGGCAAAATTCTATTGAAGCTAAAGGGAGTTAAATTAGATGAGTTTCATCATCAGAAGATGAAATAAATGAAACTAGGATTGAAGATAGATGAATTACATAATGTAAGCGACTTGGGTAAGGATTTCTATTAATTATTTCATGCATGCATGGCTTAGGTTAAATGGAATTATTATTGGTTAGGTCTCTAAAATGTCGATTGTTTTAAAGGAATTTAACCTAATTGTAGACTATAAATATCTTGAGTAAATAAATTTTATGAATTATTGAAAATTGATGGTTAAATCTAACCCTAAATCACACACAAGGAACATATTTTCTAATAATGCAAGAAAACTAGGTAAATATGAGTACTTCCAAGAAGAAGCAAATAGATGAGGAGTTTGAGTCCCTTATCTCATAAGCTATATTAATCAGTGGGATAGTTATAGACACCCATCCAAGAGGATTAATTGATAATGAGTTCGCTATGAAGATTCGACAAGAGGGTGCCTCCTAATGCACTAAGAATATCATTGCAAGTGGAATGCATTTGGTAGGAGGGTTTCTCCTAGAAATGAAAGCTCTTGAATTGGTTTTTGAATGTATGAACTAGTATGACCCAAACAAGAGGTCCATTATGAAAGAGGTAATATTATATGCAAACCTCTTTGAAAAGGAATTGTATACACATTTGGGCTCCACACATTCAAATAGATGAATCCATTGAATATGCAATTCATAGCCACATCATACCTGAATGCGAAATAACAAAACAAGAAAATTATGAAAATGAAATGGTGCCAAGACAAAATTACGAAGAAAATGAGATAAATCCAGAGGTCGATATTTATCAAGGGTGTTTAAGAAATAATACTATTGATTAAGATAGCTAGACTCAAGGATGTCATCAAATTCAAACCCTAGATGTTCGGGCTTATAGGGAAAATAATGGAAGGCTCTCTGTAGATTCACTGGGGAATTTCATTAATGAAAAGCTACATGAATAGATAATAATGTTCCCAGACACCTAATGTTTTTCCATGTCTTCATATGTTGTTTATTCATATGCCCTCAAGGTGAATATATGAGGGTTGAATAGAGTTGGTACCTTTGGTAGAGAATCGGGGAATAATTTGATTTAGGCTCATATGACCCATATTACTATTCACCAATATCAAGAGAATTATTGGAGGGTAAATAACATGTTTTCTATGAGGCTAATCAAATTAATGGAAGGCAACAAAGCCAAAAGAATTTCCCTAGAAGTACATTTTATCTGGTTGGTTGGGGGCTATTATATTCAATTTCCTACTTTCATCTATATCAGGGTGGAAGGATTTATAGGATATCCCTTCATGTTGCCCAATATGCAATGGACAAGATGTTTTTCCTAGAACTGGTCAGACAGATGTAGCTATCTCATGGTCTTTTCACGCAAGTAAAAAATAAATGTTATATCAAATTTCCCATCACAATTGGGAATTATAGATGTGTTGCATCTAGAAGTGTTGATATGTGTGAAGAAGACTTGAAAGTTTATAAGTTGGAGTTATTTACACTTTGACAAAAAATGATGATTTGAAAGGAAACCTTGCTAGGCTAATAAGTGGGAACTATGCTCATGTCTATGATCTAGAGGATTTTTAACATGATTGTGATGATGAGCATGATGTAAGGAAACAGTCATACTAGAGGTTGCTACTACCAGTAGAAAATATTCTTGGAATTCATGATATTCAAGAGTAATTGGATATAGATAATGGAGAGGTAATGAATACAATTTATGATACAAAAAATATTTTTGATTAACCAATCCCAGACCCAGATTATACAAAGGAGATAGTAACATCAAGGATATTTCTAAGAAAGTATAGACATACACTCAGTATTGGATTAACTGTTATGTTGAAGAATTGAAAGAAGCTTGGATAGATCCCCCATACCCACCTAATGTCAAGAGAAAATAATAGTTAGTGGATGAGTTAGGGTATGGAGGGACTGTTAAAAAGGAAAGAAATATTGCAAAAAAAGAGGTAGCTAAGAAAAGTGAGGAGTGTTGATAAGTTTTTCATATGATTTAGCATTGTTTTCATTGATGTCAAAACCATGGATTGGAAGGTTGTGCTCCAGATGATGTACAAAATTGATCTATCCTATCTTACACTATGATGTTGTGTTGTGTGGAGATTATCCTTGATCCGAATATTATAGTATTTATTTTTGGGACATATATTGAATTTAGTTGATGTATTATAATGAAGACTAATCATTTGATGATAGTTTATGTACTCAAAGCTTACTTTGAGTAACCTTTCTATCCAAAACTTCATGTAGCGTGTTACAAGTTTTGGTATGTCAGATTGTGCTTCTCTGGTTGGTACCAAAATTGATGGGGATCAAGATTTGATCTTGGTTTTTTCATTCCCATCGAATCTGAAATATATCTCATGTAATTAAAATGTGCTATCTTTTGGTGATTATGCTATCTTATGTATGACATATTTGTGGTCCCTTAGTAATGGGGTAAGAATATTTTTTTGTGCGACCTATATTTTGGGTCTAGTGTTAGCGTGCAAGATCTTATTGAATATTGCAAACTTGTTTTTCATACAAACATGCCTTGTGGTGATGTAAATTCAAATGGTGGTTTTCCAACTTAGAAGACTATGAAGATACTATATGGACGATTTAATTTTTCTATACGAGTATACATGCATATATATATAGAGAACATATTTTTGATTGAAGAGATAGATGTGTGGAAGAAGTATGATGTGTACAAATAGATAGAAGAGTATGAAGGAAGGAGTAATTTTTTTTGGAAAAAAAATTATGTGAAGGATGTTGAAGGAAGGTGTGAAGAAGATTCTTCATTAGATCTATAGTGAACAAAAAATGTGCTCTTAATCGGAACTAAATTCATGCATATATAGATGCAAATTCATCAGTTCACTTTTTTCAATGAGACTATTTTGTAATCTATTGTTTTGTATTTGGGTAGTGGGCCCACTGGAAGTGAGACACCCTATAGTGAGAAACTTGACAATGAGCCCTTGTAAATTTTTTTACCTTAACAGGTGTCTCCTTAATCAATGTTTTATAATTGAGAATTAGCATTCTCTCTGGTTTTTCCCTTCTTGGGTTTCCATATAAATTCAGGTCTTCATTGTGCTTGGTATTATGCTTTCATGTTCTTATATGTTTGATTATTTTCTAGTTGGTATAATTTATCTCCATATTAAATAAAGAAAATAATTTTCTTTTAAGATAAGTGATTCACCCCCCTCTCACTTATCTGGATTGTTCAACAATTGGTATCAGAGCTTGGTCCCTTGAAAATAAAGCTTAACCGCTTGAGGGAGATCTTCACTATTTGAATAGATGGCAGGAGATTATTACTTTGAGGAAGAACTGAAGGCAATATTGAATGATACAGATAGTACTGTATACACCTAAAATTGGTTTGGAGCATCCGATCAATTAAATACACATTATTTGATTAATTATTCTATTTCCTCTACTCTTTAAATAAATAGAAATATTTATTTAATATAGTTCACATTTAAATTCATCTTAATTAAATAAAAAAAATTAAATACTTTGTTCGATTTAATTATCAAATCCCTATTTTAATCTATCACATCATTCTCGAATTAATTAAATAAGGTCAAACACTTTATTAATTAATTACCATATTCCTCTATTTAATTTAATAAACGTCTATCCTATAGTTTGTTTTATTAAATTATTTATCTCCCTTTCCTAATTTAAATAAATCAAAATATTTGAATTAAGCATAAAGGAATATTCCAATCTACATTCTCTCAAAAATGAATTAGATTTCCTATGTCTAATCTATGTCCAAATTTGTCACAATTAATGCTTTGAAACTTCACGAGAAGTTTTGGAGACAAATTGGAGACAAATTTGGAATTTGATCTCTCAATCCTCTTCCATCAATTTTTCCTATTCTCTTGCCTTGTGTTTTCATGGGTAGAGACAATCTCCATTTTTCTCTAAATCTCCTCCATCTCTCACCATTCAATTCTCCAGATTGAATCCAAGCCTCTCAAAGCTTTCCCTATGCATTTCTACAGCTAGGAAATCTATAAATACAAGCCTCATTGAACCAGAAAAGGATCCAGATAATCAAGCTTTTGCACTCTTACTCTGCAAGAATATCGGCATCAAGTATCAAGCAATCGCACATCAAGTAATTCAACAATCAAGCTTCACAACAATGGCTGCCTCTTGGAGCTGCAATTATCCATTTCACATTAACATCACGCTAGTTTAATTGATTTATCATTTAGCATTGCATTAACATCATCTCGTTCTTCAGATAGTAATTTTAACAGTCTTATTTGCTTAAACAATCTAAGAGCAATTTAGATTTAATAAATCTTTGGAGATAGAGAGCAATAGGACGCTTTCATTTGATTACTTCGTTGAATTGATTCAATTGTTTGATCATTTGATATAATGTGTATTAAGAAGTGTATTTATGTTATTTACCTCATTCCACACTTACAATAGGCACCCATCGTGGGGCACTAACCCCATTTTATCAAAATTACAATTTTTCTAGGAAGTGTTATGGAGGTTTACACCATGATTTGTTTTAGCGCTTTCATTAAAAGTTTTAGTGCTGCCGGTCCCTGTTCTAGCTCTTTCAGAGTTTCGGCACTTCCAGTTACTGTTCTAGCACATCAGGTGTTTTAGCGCTTCTATGACAAACTTCGACGCTTCAGTACACTGTTTTGGCACTTCAGTGGTTTAGTGCTTCCAAGACAAACTTCAGCGCTTCAGTACACTATTTTAGCGTTTTCGGGTTTTAGCACCTCAAGTAACTGTTCTAGTGCTTCGGTGCCATATTCCAGCACTTTTATAAAAACAGTATGGATCCGACGCTTCCGCAGCCAGATCTTACTTTTTTTTACAGTTGGAATAAAATTGATCAATCTAGGATAGTCACTTCAAAGTTTTTAAAATTGATCAATCCTAGGATAGTCACTTTCTTGTTTTTCCTAAAGCAAATCTATCAATCCTAGGATAGTCATCACCTTCTTACAGTAGAAGTTAAAAAGAACATCATGATTTCAGTGAAGCAACACCTTCACTTATATTAAGAATCTTTCTTTTTGGGCTTAAAACATAACAAATCTATATGTTGTGCTTGTAGTGATTAGGCTTATGCTCTCCCATTAACTGGGTGACCAAAGTGCTAGATTCACTTTTCTATTATGTTATTTACACTTTATTAAATCCTTTAGAAAGCCTGTTGTAGTGGGAAAAAGTACTCACCCTATGGGAACGACCTAAGTGGGAACAACCAAAGCCAGGTTATCCAACCCACTATAATAAAAATGCAATTTGTTGATGAAAGTCCAAATTGACGGTAGTAGGCAAGATAACCATCCCCAAAATATTTGTTCTAAAGATTGGGAGGTCTCCTGAGGGAGTTTATCTATTTGCCACACCGAATGGAACCCTATCTACGAACCACAGAGTAGTTGCTCACTGAGTCAGTATCCATACATTGTCATACTCACGATGCAAGGGGAGGGAAGAATCTGCCCCCAAGACACTCACCATATAATTACCAAGGATTGTTTGCTCAAGGGATTCGGTATCTACATCCGTCACTTTGAGTACGCACCTGGCAACGACAAAAAAATAGGCGCCCTCTAGGGGGTGACACTACTGTGTGAGTCAACGTAATTGCAATATGTGGGCTATGAGTATAATGATGACCTACTTGTCCTTAAGTGTGAGTCTGTTTGATTTATGTACAAATGTTAAAACAACCTGTCAAAATCAATAAAGATCATTCATGATTTTTGAACATACACAATCTTTTCAGTTTAAAAAAAAAAAACACTTATTCAAAATTGTCGGGGATACGGATTTGGTCTGTCATCAAGATAGGCATCTAAGATAGTGCCTTAGTGATTTCAATTCAAAATCACAACAAAGACACAACCAACTATGCTATAAAGCGGAAACAAGCACAGTTGATCCCCCATTGATCCTCTGAGAGAAGTGAATGCGACAAGAAATAGATTCAACATAAATAGATACCATGAAAGACAAAAAGAATACACAAAGATATATGTGGGGAAAACCCTTTCAAGTAAAAACCCCACACTCTAAAAGTTCAAGCCATTGTATTATTCAGCAACAAAAAACTAGTTACAATACAATATTAGGCTCAAAACCAATACAGGAGTTACATCTTGTTCTACTGGAGAAGTAACAGGTACCCACAAGATTCCTTTTAGCTCCTTAGATGACTGCCACAGCCAGCCTCATGGCCAGCCCAATCATTTGACCTCCAATGATTCCCATGCCCAGATCCAAGAGATAGAGTGTTCACAATTACATTGCCTAAGCAAACTGCTCCAACACCCTCTCCATCTCTCTACAAATCTCTTCACACCTTCGGCTCTCCAACTCGCAAGTCCAACATCTACAATCTCGCATCATGCATCATGCATTATGCTTGCAGCCCCATGCTCACACATTCACATGCCCGCTCATCCTGCTTGTAGTCTCATGGTTGCGCATTCAGCTCGCACATCTCACACTTGCTTTGCAACCCACGACTCTTGCAGACTCATTGAACTTACTTTAGAAATAATACATCTCTCATCCATTATGTAACCGACTCAACAAGAGCAAAGAAGACCATCCACAAATCATGCATCTAGTCGGATCTGACAGATCTCCATGCAATGAGTCGTCCATGCATTCAATGCCAACACCAAACCGGTTGAGCTCACCACCCTTCATTGACAAATGCAACTACCACAATAACTATCATGGCATCCGTCCAATCACAATCCAACCAAGTGCCACGTGTCCAAGACCCATTAGCAAATCTAACACTGCCGAAGCCGAAGTCGAAACATGAGTCGAAACAAGACTCCACCGAAAAAGCACACTATCGGAGTCGGAGTTGGGGATGGAACAAGAATAAAAACATGACTTTACCAAAAGTCCAAGATAAGGAACCAATCCGGTTTTGGCTCCGCCTTTGCCAACTGTAAGAAACAACAATCCAAAACATGGGAAAAGTAGAGGAAAACTCCCCGAGGAGAATCAAAACATCCAGAGGAACTAGATTACAAAAGCAAGAGTCGGACCCAAAGTCGAAACAAGAACAAAAATAGGAACATGGCAAACAGACATTGCCAACTTCCAAAATTGGTTCCGCCTCTACAAGAACCAAGCGGAGAGCAATAGACTACCAGAGCCAGAGTTGGAGCCGAATCTAGAGCCAAACCCAAAACATGACAAAAGGAACAATGCCAAGTTCCAATCCAGTTTCGCCTCCGCCAGAACAAAACTCAAAGATCCAAGAAAGCGGGGAGTGGAGCAGGAGACGAAACAAGAATAAGACCCAGAACAAGGCACACAGAACAATGCCAAGTTCCATCTCAGTTCCGCATCCACCAAAACAAAAGACTTTGCCAAGGAACAAGAGAATTCACCTAAATCTTCAAAGGGGGTCACCAGAAAGTTGAGGCATAATTCCCAACAATATCCCACTTGCCGAAGACTTTCAGGCATCCTCTAAACTATCTCGAACAAGGACCAACACATGCTCTCACACTCCAATCAAGACCACTGCAACAACATCAGAAAGATGTCCACCACCTTAAGCAACAGCTCCAAACACAGGAACACACCAAAGTGAAATAGCAACAGTCTTAGGAATGAAAGCAAAAGATCCTCTAGATGGAAAAGGCAAAAAAAAATAGCAAAGCACCACTCCAACCAAACTCTAGAACAAGAAAAAAATTGACCAACTAGAAAGGCAACCAAGAACAGACTACCCTCATCCAACTGATCAAACCCACGTGACTGAAAACCAGCACCCACAGCTCATGCTGAAACATCCAACCACCCATACCTTAAAGGTATGACCTAAAAGTGAACTCATGCCATCAAAAGAAACCCACCCATCTCAGCAGCAAACAAACACCCTGTGTCAACCAGTCATAGACCAAACACATCCAAGTACTCTCAATGCAAGGGCACTATCCAAACGAGTGCAAACAGAGCACCATCACAAATGATCCAGGCATACCAAGTCCACCAAACCCAGCATAAAGAAATGTAACCATGTAGTTCCAAGGAACATCCATACTGATTTGCAACATCTGCAACCACCTGCTATAAGAAAAATTTCTCTCAACTGTCTTCCACAGTTCTTCCAAACACTTCCAAAGCTAACTGAAGAAAGAAGCACAGGCACCTTCGTGTCATCACCTAGATGACAACACATGACCACAAACAATGACCAACCCAGTACCACAAAGGAAACTCACATCTAAATTCACAAGAACAATCAGGAAGAACAAGACCAGATAAGAGAGAAACTGCAAATCAACAAGAAACATGTCCTTCTACAAACACTTCTAAATACCAGCTATGTCAAGAATGATCTTCTTTACATCCCAAAGGGAAAATCCTTGACAACATCCAACAAAACATGGATGTAAGCTCTTCAAAGAAGATCAGACCTACCCATATAACCATCTCCTTTCAGTCCTCAAAAGCACAAGGAGATAAACTATGTTTTCCAACCTTTCATTATAAATTCTCCAGAATCTAAACCAACTCAAGATTCATAACATGAAAGATAAAACATAAAGCACTTGAAAAGTATAATGGGTAAATACCTTTCACAATGACACCACTGTCGAGCAGATCAAGAAGAAAAGAGAAACATGCTCATCCAAGGTATACAAGCCACCATGGCTAACCTAAGAGCATTCTCCTTCAAGATCTCTGTTGAATTTACATTCAACCAAAGTGCAGGCTTCTCAGACTTTCAGTTGTAACAACAACATTCACTTAAGAATTCAAGCCTCACCTTTATTCTCCATGCATCCATGAGTATCAACACCTGTCATCTCATGCTAACTCCAAACTACAACACTACAATAACTAGAAGTCCTCCAGCATATGACCAATGTACTCAAAGTAAAGAGAACCCCCAGATCACTGTCAAAGTTCCATAACCTAGAACAAGAACTTATCATGACACCATGATCTACACATCTCCAAGGGAGATACCATGCTTCAAGTGAACTGTCCATGGTCTTCAAGAGAAAAACAACATGCCAAAACTCTAATGCACAAGCAAGAGTATACCATGACATAAAGCAAACGACTCTAAACCAACATCACCTATCAAGCACCACCAACAACTCAGCCAAAGACTACCAAGGTCCTTCATGGCTCCAAAGTGCTACACATCTTCAAATAGTGAACATGCAGATGTGAATTGTACAACACCAAAGAAGACACCAATCATTGCTAAAGCTCCCATTGAAATGTGACATTGAGCTTTCCAAGCACCATGAATGACTACACCATCACTGTCAAAAGCTTACACTATGCCAGTGTAACCAACTCTCCATAACATCATGATCCACATGCTTCAGGTCCCCATCACTGACTATTCAGGTACTCAAATGCCATTCCTCCTCTCATCTCAAAACAGCCACACCAATGCACAAGTGACCACAGACAAGGTCAGCTAATAGATCTGCACAACATGGTTACACCCTCGTGGATATAGACAGTCCAATTCTGAGTTGTCTCACAACAAGCATGTAGGTAAGGATAGCCTACAATATTGCACAACCCATGGATGAAACCAAAAGTAAACTTGCAAAACTGAGACAATCAAAGAGAATAGCTAAAGCAGACAATCATGACTCATACACCAGATCAACAACAGATCTGATTTGCCAGTCACATCCACAACTCAAGCACCAAAGTCTAGAAAACCATCAAAGCATACCACAAGAATGCTAAAAGAAAAACATACCAACACTCCCATGCAGAGAAGAAACCAGTCCTCAAAACCAGTCATACAACTATCTCATCCAGTCACACCCCAGAAACTAGGATCTAGAAAAATAACAAACAACAGTTCCACAAAACAAAATTTTTCCTTGACCGTGCAAAACCTGCAAAAAACCATAGTGTTTCCAAAACACCCACAGACCTCCATATTCACTGCTCATCTAGACAACTCAGGAGTCTACACACAACCATCACAGTAAACCAGAACAATGAAAGAACAAGAGAATGCACCGTAGAATTTTTAGGAAAATCTACATAAAACCTTTAGAGCCAAAGACATGAATTTGAACCATGCAAGTACAAGAAAGAGGTACACAAAAACAATAGGTCCATTTCAGACCAGTTCCAATGCCACAATCATGCACAAGCACAAGGAAGAGCCAGGCTATCCATAAGTTGCAGACCACCAAGGTCACCTCATAGCCTCCATGCAATCAAAGCACTAGATAAAATGCCTTCAGTGCTAAGTCAAAAACACCTAGCACAAGCACAATAATCCATAGCTGAACAACGACACAAGCTAGTCCATACCACCAAGGAGCCTCTCACACATACGCCCAATATGAACACCACGCTTTGCTGCAACAAAACCATGAACACATCTCATGCCCTTTGCATCAGGAACAATGTTACCAGTTAGGAGCTCTAGATCATGTTGCCACAACATGACCCACTCCATCAACATCTTTCAAACTGTATGTTGAATCAATGAAGCACACACTTCCACTCACCGAAGGACTAATCACCAACCGATTTCTCCAGACTTCCTCAAGCTTGCCAGGCTAAGAAATCACCACAGGAGAAAACCCAGAACTTTAGCAACTAAGAGAAGGCTCTGATACCACTGTCGGTATCACCAAGCCATGACCTCCCTTAAACATGCTCTGATACCACTTGTTGGTATCACAAGCAATAAGCTACCAGCTTTGATACCACTTGTTGGGGATATGGATTCGGTCTGTCATCAAGATAGGCATCTAAGACAGTAATGCCTTAGTGATTTCAATTCAAAATCACAACAAAGACACAACCAACTATGCTATAAAGTAGAAACAAGCACAGATGATCCCCCATTGATCCTTTGAGAGAAGTGAATGGAATAAGAAATAGATTCAACATAAACAGATACCATGAAAGACAAAAAGAATACACAAAGATATACATGGAGAAAACCCTTTCAGGTAAAAACCCCACACTCCAAAAGTTTGAGCCATTGTATTATTCAACAACAAAAAGCCAATTACAATACAATATCAGGCCCAAAGCCAATACAGGAGTTACATCTTGTTCTACTAGAGAAGTAATAGGTACCCACAAGATTCCTTTCAGCTCCTTAGATGACTATCACAACCAGCCTCATGGCCAGCCCAGTCATTCAACCTCCAATGATTCCCATGCCCAGATCCGAGAGATAGAGTGTTCACAGTTACATTGCCTAAGCAAACTGCTCGAACACCCTCTCCATCTGTCTATAAATCTCTTCACACCTTCGGCTCTCCAACCTACAAGTCCAACATCTGCAATCTCGCATCATGCATCATGCATTATGTTGGCAGCCCCATGCTCACGCATTTACATGCCCGCACATCCTACTCGCAGTCTCATAGTTGCGCATTCAGCTCGCACATCTCGCACTTGCTCTGCAACCCACGACTCTTGCAGACTCATCGAACTTACTTTAGAAATAATACATCTCTCATCCATTATGTAACCAACTCAATAAGAGTAAAGAAGACCATCCGCAAATCATGCATCTGGTCGGATCTGATAGATCTCTCTACAACGAGCTGTCCATGCATTCAATGCCAACACCAAACTAGTTGAGCTCGCCACCCTTTGTTGACAAATGCAGCTACCATAATAACTATCATGACATCCGTCCAATCACAATCCAACCAGGTGCCATGCATCCAAGACATATAAGAAAATCTAACACTACCGGAGCTATAGTCAGAATAGGAGTTGAAATAGGACTCCACCGAAAAAGCACACTGTTGGAGTTGGAGTCAGGGATGGAATAGGAATAGAAATAGGACTTTACCAAAAGTCCAAGATCAAGAAACAATCAGGTTCTAGCTCCGCCTCCGCCAACTGCAAGAAATAACAATCCAGAACATGGACAAAATGGAGGAAAACTCCTCGAGGAGAATCCAAACATCCAGAGGAACTAGATAACAAAAGTAGGAGTTAGACCTAGAGTGGGAACAAGAACATGGCAAACAGACATTGCCAACTTCCAAAACTAGTTCCACCTCTGCAAGAACCAAGCAGATAACTCAAGAGGAAATCCAAGTGGCTCAACAAGATCCCAAGTTTCACATGTTTATGGAAAAAAATTTAGAACAAGACATGGAAAAATATCTTTTAATGTTGGCCGAATCAAGGGCGAAACTTCCAAAATATTTTGATATAAACTATTTGAAAGATGCAACTGAAACAAATGAAATAGAAATACCGCTACCAATGCAAATAATAGATCCAATTGCTGCTTTAACTTCACAAATGCAATTATTATAGCAACAGATACACGACATGACAAAAGGGACAACCAAAAGATATGCAATACAGGATATTTGTCCTTATCCATTTGACGCAACAGTTGGTTTGCTACCTTTTCCAAGACACTACAAATCCCAAAAGTACGATAAGTACAATGGACGAAAATATCCCATAGATCATATACAAGAATTTAAAACAATGAGTCTTGAGTTTGCTCAAGAATAGACTTATTTGATAAGGTTATTCCCAAGAAGTTTGGGAGGTGCATGTATGGAATGGTTCTCAAAACTGCAACCTGGTATCAAAACATTTGAGGAACTTGTTAACAAATTTATCTCTCAATATTCATTCAACATCCAAAATGATGTTACTATCCAGGATCTCTGTAGCTTAAAGCAAAACAAAGGAGAAATATTTTTGTGTTTTCTCCAAAGATGGTGATGACTGTTCGCTAGATATCCTCGATCTATTCCAGAAGAAGAAAAGATGGAATTATTCATTGAGAACTTGACAGAATAAATGAGCTATAGGCTAGAATTACAATGTCCACCCACTTTCAAAAAATTCATAGAAAATGGTCTTAATATTGAGGAAGCATTAGTGAAATGAGGAGTTATCAAACATTACAATGACAAATCAAATAACTACTCCAATCAACACTCAAGTAATGATAAACCAAAAAATTGGCAAAAGAATCACAACATAAATGAAACAACAAGTGATTCACAAAATGTTAAACCAGTTTTCAACTTGACTGCATCTTCTTCAAATAATCAAAATAGTGACCAAAAAGTCTAGTCAAATACCATATGGAACAACGAACATGCAAAAACACTACCCTATCAAAAACCATCAAATCGACAAAAGTTCACACCTTTAGGTCAATCAATGGAATCAGCAATGAAGGAACTAGTTACCAGAGGCCTTCTCACTGCATGAGAAGCTAGGTTCTGGGATCCAAAAGTCAAACCATCATGGTGGAATGACGTTGATTATTGCAACTATCATAATAACAAGGGTCATAAAACAAATGACTGTATGGAATTGAAACATGTAGTACAAGATTTGGTGGACAACAACAAAGTGTATGTGGAAGGACCTCAAAATAACAATGATCATTCGGCCTTCAAAGATCCTTTTCCAAATTATGACAAAGGTGCATCATCATCAAATAGCAAAGGGAATAACACCAATCATGTCTATAATACAAAAATATTGTGTCTATCTAAAGTCAAACATGATCATATAGTTACTAATAACATTGGTGAAAATGAAACCAACAACGTTACCTCTTTGGATTTACTCCCAAGCATGCAAAACTCTGATAATTAGATCAATGTTTTAAAAATTAGAGATAATCAAGAACATCAACCAGCAAATGTCATGACTCAGGGGCAATCAAAAGTAATGTTAAGAGGAATTGGATCCAAACATATAGTTCCACCTCCATCACATTATGATGTTATCAATCACATGCAAAACACCCCTCGAGAGAATCAAGAATGTCAACCAGCAAACATCATGACTAGGGGGCAAGCCAAGGTAGTATTAAAAGGAGTGGGATCTCAATGTGCGGTTACGCCTCAATCTCATTATAATATTGTTGATCAATTACAAAACATCCTCGCCCAAATCTCAATACTGGAACTCCTTAGGTTGTCACCATCACATAAAGAAGTTCTTGAACAAGCATTAGTTGCCACAACTGTACCAAATAATTTGGATGTTTGTCAATTCCAAGCTATGGTGGGACATCTGACTACCCCACATTGTCTATCATTCTCTCAACAGGATGATGTCTCATTAAACCATCCACATAACATAGCATTACATATCGAAGTTTGTATCCATAATCATCGTGTTAAGAGAGTTCTAATAGATGGGGGAGCTGGTTTGAACATTTGCACCCTCAAATTAGTCTGTGCACTAGGATATTCTGAAGATGCTATTGATGCTTGATAGAAAATGACCATCAAAGCCTATGATGAGGAGGAAAGATTATCCAAAGGTTTGATTGTATTACCCATTCAAGCGGGACCTGTGATGAAGCATATAGCATGTCAAGTATTAGAAAGAGAATTGACATACAATATACTCTTAGGACGACCCTGGATTCATGAAATGTAGGCCGTACCTTCTACATACCATCAATGCCTAAAGTTTCCAGTAAACGGACAAGAGGTGACTATAGCTGCTGATTATAATCACCCACAACATTGTGACACATTAAGAATATCTCAATACACTTTTGTCCCTCACAATATGGAAGCTTCAAGTTCATCATCATCCAAGAACAAACAAAGTCCAAGCATCTCTACCAAGTGGGTGCAAAAGAAAGGTAAAGAAAAGGAAACAAGTCATGATGAAACAAACAATCTGGATACACAAACTTCTCTATCAGACAAATTTCAAAAGCAAGTTCAGTTGATAGATAAAGGAATGGGACAATACTCAATGGAGCAATCGCTTAACTTATCATAGTTAATGCCATCTCCTAGGAAATATGGTCAACCATCACTAATCAAACCTCCAACATCTGTACCTACCTCAGTTCTTCACAAAACATTTGTAAAATATGGAACCATAGCAGAAGAAATGGACAACAAAGCAATCTTGGATTGGCTATACAAGGATGAAGAAACATCAACATCAGAGACCGATACTAAAAATATTAGCATCAACACAGACAAGTATGGAAAAGGAAAGGCTATACCTAAAAAGATGGGCTATAAAGGACAAGAACCATTGGATTTAAGAAAGGAGGGAATCTCAGAACCTATAACACCTCTCACTCTACACACAAAAGAAAAACCAGGACTAGGGTATTTTGAAGAAGAGAAGCAGGAACTAAAAAGGACAGCTAGGGAAAATATCCTTCATTTTAGAGATGGTTCTGAAATAGACTCGAATGAATATGAGTGGGCATTACCTTGTGATCTACTTGACATTGATATTCTAGTTGATGTGATTCAAAAATATGCACCTACATGTGAGGAGGGCCAAGGCTCTAGGTCTCGACCATTTGTTGAGGGATCACTAAATATCGATTACTTTAGTGAGGATGAACAAAATTTGAGTGAACTAGATGATTTCAAAGAGGGTACCATCATGGATCTCAATATCCCAAATGACAATTATGATGATATTGCTGTCCTCACCCCTACCTCCATTGACCTAAATCAATTTGATGATGCCATGCCATTAATCCATCTGGAACTTATTGATTGGGAACCTATTGAACCTTTGACTGTACCAAAATTTGCAAATGATGATGCCATCGTGCATTTCCTATGTCATACCGATCCTGATACAAATTCTATCCATACTACTCATAACAATAAGACTCAGTAGGAGGGTGTCAAATCTTTAGATTGCAAAATTAACAACAGGGAAAATAGATCTAATGGTGAAAACCATTCTATGGCAGCATTAGATCTGGTAAAAGTAAAAATAAAGAACTCATCCAACGGTGAAAACCTTTCTGAGGCACTAAAGGATGGAATATTTGACACTCTCCTAGAACACTATCATGAACAATCATCAGTTCTAGTTGAACCTACACAATCAGTGGACATTGGCATAGAAGAGAAGGCAAAAGTACTACATCTAGCAGAATCAATGACTGATCAAGAGAGGCCAGAATTTATCAATTTCTTCAAAGCAAGAAGCATCAACTTTGCTTGGTCATACTCTGATATGCCAGGCTTAGATCCAAATCTGCTTATGCATCATTTGTCTTTACCAAAAGGAATCAAGCCTGTTAAACAAAAATTAAGAAAGATGCACCCCCACATAGCATTAATGGTCAAAATAGAGCTAAAGAAATTGCTGGATGCTAGATTCATATGATCTATAGATTATGCTGAATGGATATCAAATCTTGTGCATGTTTCCAAGCTGGACAATAGCATAAGAATCTACACAGATTTCAGAGACATCAATAAAGCATGCCCAAAGGATGATTTTCCACTTCCAAATATTGACATCATTGTGGACTTGACGGCAGGGCATGCCCTATTATCAATCATGGATAGTTTCTCTAGGTAAAATTAAATAAGAATAGCTCCAGAAGATCAAGAAAAGATGGATTTTACATGTCCATGGGGAACTTTCTGCTCGAACATCATGCCATTTGGTTTAAAAAATGCAGGAGCGACTTATCAAAGGGTAATGACTACGATCTTCCATGATATGATGCACAGTTTCATGGAGGATTATGTGGATGACATCTTGGCAAAATCCACTACTAGGGAAGAATTTTTTCATATCCTAGATAAAATCTTCACACGAATGGAGAAATTTAATGTGAGGTTAAACCTAAGAAATGTGTCTTCGGGGTTACATCAGCAAAGCTACTAGGATACATTGTGTTAGCAAAGGGCATTGAGGTGGATCCAACAAAAGTCAAAGCAATTATGGAGATGCCACCTCCTAGAAATATTAGCCAACTTAGATCACTACAAGGATGGCTTCAATCAATTTGAAGATTCATCTCCCAACTGGCAGATAGAATTCATCCTTTCAATCATCTATTGCATAAACACATAGTTTTCATGTGGGATGAGAAGTGTGAAGCGACATTCAATCAGATCAAACAATATCTAATGTCACCACCTATTCTCATACCACCAATAGAAGGAAGACCCCTCATATTGTATATTGCTACAACTAATATCTCATTGGGGGCACTCTTAGCACAAGAGGATAATACAAGAAAAGAGCATTCTATCTACTACATCAGTAGAAATTTAAATGGCTATAAATAAACTATACATTCATAGAAAAGTCTTGCTTAGCAGTGGTGTTTGCTACTCAAAAGTTGATACACTACATGATGGCTCATACAATCAGGTTAATTGCAAAGATCGACCCTTTGAAGTATCTACTAAGTAAAGCTGTCTTAACAAGTAGACTAGCATAATGGGTTATGCTCCTCAGTGAATTTGACATTCAATATGTCAAGAAAAAGGCAATCAAGGAACAAGCAATTGTTGAATAGCTAGCTAAAGCTCCTCTACCAGATAATCACCCAATGATAATGGAATTCCCAGATGCAGACATCATGACATCAATTCCCCAACAATGGATACTATACTTTGATGGATCATATACACAACAAGGATCAGGAGCAGGGATCTTGTTGATCTCTCCCCAAGGACACACAATTCCAAAATCATACAAACTCATGTTTCAATGTACCAATAATGTGGCAGAATATGAAGCATTGATTATTGGGGTCAAGATTGCAATTCAATGGGAAATCATAGATTTACAAGTCTATGGGGACTCTCAACTGGTAATTTATCAAGTCAATGATGAATATCAAACCAAAGATGACAAATTGATTCCTTACAAACAAAAAATAGATAATCTGAAACAATCCTTTGCTAGTATCAATTTCATCAGATTCCAAGAGCGGAAAACAAAGCTGTAGATGCTATGGCTATGATCGCTTCATTACTAAAATTACCTGAGAAGCGTGTTTGTTATGAGTTTATGGTAGAACAAGTATCATTTCCTTCCCATTATCAATCAGAATCTGCTACCATATGTCATCTAGAAACCACTGAAATCTCCATATACAAAAAAACCTATGCTTATCTGAAAGATGATATCCTACCTCCTGACCTTTCCAGGAATCAAAAACGCAACTTTATCCATCAATCCGCCTGACACACTTTAATCATAGATGTCCTTTATCGTCGAGGTATTGATGGTACACTACTCCAATGTCTAGAACACAATGAATCTGAAATGATCTTACGAGAAGTTCACAAGGGTATTTGGGGTACTCACTTGAGTGGAATGATTCTCGCTAATAAAATCCTCTGTTTAGGTTATTATTGGTCGTGCATGGAAAGAGAATCATATCAATTTGTCAAGAAATGTCACAAATGTTAGGTTCACAACAATCTAATTCATGCATTGGCACAAGAACTGCATCCTTTTACATCAACATGGCCTTTCTGTCAATGGGACCTAGATCTGGTAGGCAAAATACATCCATCTTCATCTAATGGACATAAGTTCATTATCACGGCTACATAATACTTCATGAAGTGGATAGAGGGAGTACCTCTTACTACCATCACTGAGAAACAAATCTCCTCATTTATCTTGAACTACATCATCTGTCGATATGGAATCCCTCAATCTATAATCACAAATAATGGATGACCATTCAAAAATCAAGATGTCCAAAAGTTATGTGAAAAGTTCCACATCCAACATCATTTTTCAACACTGTACTATCCTCAATGGAACGGCCAAGCAGAGGCCTCAAATAAAACCATACTCAAAATTCTCAAAAAGACGGTTAACGATGTTGGATGTGATTGGCATGTTCAACTCAATCCTACACTATGGGCCTATAAAACAAGCATCAGAACACCAATGGGAGCTACACCATTTGCTTTGGTATATGGATCAGAAGCCATATTTCCCATTGAAGTTGAAATTCCATCCCTTCGTGTATCCCTCAGAGGTATCATTTTAGATGAAGATTATAGGGTATCTAGATTGCAGGAACTGGAATTGCTAGATGAGCATCGCTAACAAGCTGTAAATCATCTAACAACTTATCAACAAAGGATTTCAAGGAGTTACAATCATAGGGTAAAACCAAGATTCTTTCAAGTTGGTGACTTGGTACTAAAGGAAAACCATAGAAATCAGCAGGATAGGGAGAAGAAAGGAAAATTTGAGCCTAACTGGCTTGGTCATTTTGTTGTAATATTAGTGTATGGATCAAGAGCATATCAGCTATCAATGTTAGAAGGGGATCTGTTTGATGAACCTATCAATAGTATTCATCTTAGGAAATTCTATGCTTAAAACTCCTAGTGCACAGGACAAAATTTCTGAAAATTGTTTCCTTGGTGAAAACCTGGCAAACAAGCATCTTGGCAAATACAAAAATACAAAAAAAAAAAATAACATAGAAAATAAAAAAAAGGGAAAAATAGGAAAAATAAAAAGGGTGTAATCAAAGCGTGTGGTGAAAACCTGGAAACAATTGTCATATGTGATTCTAAGATCAGCTTTCCCATCTATTTGGATATATGTTAGGATCATTCATCTAAAGGTCGGTATCAATTCATATCATATCATTCATCTGGCCATCATTACATCCACTATCAAGTCATGTCACATGGTCAACATATAACTCCATAGCTTGGAGGAAACATCTGGATATCTAGGGGCAATCCAAACATATCACTTGCATCCGGTGATAGAAAATCAAAAAACAAAGATCAAAACGCAATTTCAATCATTGTCAGAAGAATCAACCATCCTTATCAAAAATCCAAAAACATGTCAAATAGGAAACTCTGAAAAAGCAACTTTCAAAAACATAGGTTTGTGTCAGTTGAACTACGCGGTCTCTGCGTGTGTAACGTAGGCAAGGCTAATCTTAAATCAGCCCCCGAGACCCCTAAGATAGGTTGGTAGGTTAGGTCTTTGGTCAAAAATCTTGAAAATCCAAAAACATGTCAAAATCAGGATGGATGATCTAAAATCTAAAAAATGATTTGAAAAACACTAAGTGAAAATGGATAAATTATATTTTGATTATCATTTCTTTGGAGTTACTCAATGATGTATTAAACTAGAGGAACAAGGAAAAAGAATGATGTTTTTATTATCTGTTGTTTTTATGTTAATCATTTACATGTATGAATTGTCAGGGGATGTGCTATGCAAATGTATCACCGATGACATTCAAAATTCACACATTCAAATGATTAATCACTGCTTGTTTACACAATGAATGCTCAGGTCATCTCGGTTCAATTATACCTCGATGCTTGTGTTCAATTGCAATATCAAAAATCATGAAAGAAGTACTCAGGTTGTTACTGGATTAACACAACCATTGACGCTTGTATTCACTTTCAACATCCAATAAAGCTCTATGATGATACCAAGCACAAAAAGACTATAAATTGACATCTGTTTTGCATATCATTGCATGATTAAATTAGATTGCATTCATCATCATTCATTATCTGTAGAGTATTTGTTGCATAAAGGACTCCAATCAATGATTATCTAATCTACAAAAGAGACTGAGTATACTTGACATAAAATCATCAAAAACATATAGCATCATCATTTGCATCATTATCTCATCATTAAAATTTTCATCATCCATACACATTTTGCATCATAATAAACATAAATTTATCAAATACATCGTGCATTTACATCATCACTTTAATCACATCTTTTATCATCTACATCATAAAACATCATTACATCATCATTAATATTATGTTATAGATACAATCATGTATCCATACATTTAAAAAATAATAAAATCACATCATTACACCCATCATAAGATCATTTCCATATAAATCATCATTTAGAATCCATACATCACATCATATATCCACATATCATTTATCCATCCATAACATACATCATTGCATCATTACATTAAAATAAAACATCATTAACATCATCACATTTAGAATAACTCATCACATAAAGCATGTAAAAACATCCATCACACAGAAATCATGAAGCCATCATCATAATCATATCAAATGCATCTCATATATATATCAAAAATTTCAAGTATACAATGACGTCAGACATAAAAATACATCATCATACAAAGAGGTACATCATAAAATAAATCAACAAGGATCACAAATAGCCTCTATGACCTGCTACTACCAAAATAAGCAGGCCCAACATGACCTGTACCACCACCACCCCCAGACGAACCTGGATCTCTCGAATCTCTGCATGGAGGTTGTGTCACCCCCTCACTAACTGTCCATGTATGAGTCCGCCTAAATCTCGATGGGGCATAACTGACTCGGCGCTTGGCAGGCACTATATCATGGCACCGACCTCTATAAAACTCGGCCTCTCAGGTAGCCCGCAAAACCTCTCTCATATAATCACCTATAGAGGTGCCATCAGCCACTCTCTGTAGGGTCTTGACTCTCTCCTGTGCCCTCTTGGCAATCTGCCGAGCACTATCTCGCTTAGCTGTTAGGATATCAACCTGTGTTTGCATACCGGATAACTACCCCTCTACCTGTGCTAAGGCCTGTGCATGAGTTTGTGCCTGAGTCTGCATTTGTGTCTATGTCTACACAACCATACCCTGAGCCTGTACCAACTTCCCCTGCAATGTTTGAACCTATGCCTGTAGAGTTTGGACCTATCCCTAGAGCTTAGCTACCTGTCTCTGCTGCCCTACTGCTGGCACTATCACTACCTGCCTCTTATGAGGCTTACTGGAAGAAGGTGCACTGTGAATGTCTAGACCTGGTCCTCTGTATTCTCCACTCCCACCATCACTATCATTTGTTGTTGCTATCCTCACTATCTGAACTACTGCTCTCTGAGCTCTCATCTGCTAGGATATCACCCTCCCCATTGGTGATATCCTCTGCCACATCCTTTTCCACATCCTCCTCTACTAGTAAAGGTGCTAGCTCATCGAGGATAGTAATACGAGGATGAGGGACCAAGGCCAATAATGTTGCGTAATCCTTTGTAATGACTACCTCTAATATGTCTCTCTACATGTCCCATGGAGATGGATGTAGCGCTCTATATCCCTCCACTAGAACATCATAGGATAATGTGGGACCCCAATCTGGAATATCCATGCGTCACCTAGCATAGTGAGCTACCCCCTGTGGCATACATTGAACTATACCATACTGTCTGTAAACCCAATGGAGCAAAAATATCTCAAGTACAAAAGGAGTCCGGCCAATGAGATACATAGAATCACACAAAAAGCCCAATACTGCACCATCCTCCTCCCACTCCTCATAGTCAAGGTAGGGGTGCCATATGACTATCTCTGTGTCATCAAACACTCGTCTCCAATGCTCTAATTTTCCCATCCAGGTCTGCATGAATCGACCACTATATCGAAAAATATAGGGCTTTCCAGCTAGTCTGTCTGCAATGGGAAACGACCGACAAATAGCAAAGTGCTCCCAAACCCATATCTATAATAGGGTCACCCCTACAGATATACTGCATGCACCTAAGTACACAATGGAATGAAGATCATGATAGAAATGTGCTAACATGCACATCCCCCATGCATATCTGGTACCATGTACCAACATGCTCTCTAGTGTCCTGCCCCAAACAATGAGGAATCCGTTTGACCTGCGATCAAAGCAAAGGAATCCTCTAATAAATCCAGCTAGGATTGCTAGTAGTGTCGCATAAGAGTCTATGATCCTCTACCATCAAACACTCGGACCCTCTATGTCCTGATCCTAAAATACTCTGCGGAGAGCATCTCTGCTATTGGTCCCATGTGAATCATATGTCACAATCTCACCCATGAAAGGAATACACAATATACGCCACACATCCTCTGGTGTGACTGTCATCTCACTAGTGGGTAGGTGAAAGGTGTTGTGGTCTCTATGCCACCTCTCAGCCAGTGCAGTCAACAAACCCCGATTAATCCTAATCTGGGGCATATCTAGTAAACTCGTCAGGCCACACTAGCCTATCACCTAGAACTCATCCGGTGTCAAATGTGGTATCAAATCTGTAGTTTGCAGAAATCTCTCATGCATCTGGAGAGTACCCAGATCCTCCTATCATCATAACAAAAAAAATCTACAATTAGTAAACTATGTCAAGGAATCAAACATCATTCTACTATCAAGTCTATTCCAAAAGATTTGGTATGAATTTTCGATCAAAATTCATAGGCAAACATCCAACCTCACCTATCATGAGGTTCATCAAAATATTATCTAGATCTCATCTATCATGAGATTTATCAGATATTGAATCAAACCTCGCCTATCATGAGGTTCATCAAAACATTATCTAGATCTCGCCTATCATGAGATTTATCAGATATTGAATCAAACCTCACCTATCATGAGGTTCATCAAAACATTATCTAGATCTCGTCTATCATGAGATTTATCAGATATTGAATCAAACCTGGCCTATCATGAGGTTCATCAAAACATTATCTAGATCTCGCCTATCATGAGATTTATCAGATATTGAATCAAACCTCCCCTATCATGAGGTTCATCAAAACATTATCTAGATCTTTCCTATCACGAGATTTATTAGATATTGAACCATGTCCTCGCCTATCATGAGGATCATCAATAAATGGGGTTTCTTCTCACCTATCATGAGGGTTAGTCTTATTTAGATCATTAAATCCAACATCAAGAAATTGGATTGTCAATCATACCAATCAGAAGAATGGACATGATCGAAATTGATGAAATTTAATTTCACTAAGTTAAAATCTTCAATTCTAACATGGAAGCGCTAAAACAGTCATCCAAAGCGCTACTTTATCACCTAAAAGCGCTCAAACAGGGACCCAAAGTGTTGAAACCATGAAAGCGCTATTTCAGCACTCCGAAGTGCTAAAACAGGCTTTTGAAATGCTAAAAAACTCAAAGCGCTACTTTTCTGCATCAAAGCGCTAAAATAGGCCGTCTAAGTGCCACTTTACCAGAAGTGCTAGAATAGACCTTAAAAGCGCTAATCCACCGACTCAAAGCGTCGAAAATCTCTAAGTGCTAAAATCCAGCTTCATAGCACTAACATGAGGCTCCTAAGTGCTAAATCACTGAAAGCACTACTTTACCAACTAGAAGCGCTAGAGTTTTAAATGCAAGCGCTAAAACTCAAAGCGCTAGACAATTTACTAGAAGCGCTACATTGGGATGTAAGCGCTGCAGCGCGGCTTCAAAGCGGTGAAACTATCCTAGACACGCCTAGGACCTAAAATGCATAAAAAATAGAAATACATGAAGTACGAGGAGGTCAAGGGGTACATACTGGAGGTCCATACGCAGGCGGCCGTCTGTGACGTCGAACACACTCGAAATGGTGAGTGTGGTAAGGAATCAGCATCTTGCTCCAACTGGCAGAAATGTCTCTATCACTAGGAAATTTGAACTCAAAAAGCAAATAATGAATTGAAAATGACCTTTTAGCACTATTTATAATTTTTGAAAGGTATTTTTGGGGGATTTTTATAACATTTTGATTAATTTAATCCATGAAATTAATTAAAATTCATCAGAGGACTCATTTCTTCATCGTTTTGTCAGGAGATAAATTATTTCATCATCAAAACACATCAAATCATCAGAAAATCATAAATTTTCAAAAAAAATTCTAAAAATCATCAAATCATTTATTTATCTCCCGAGGGGGCATATTATCATCAAATCATTTGAAAATCATGTCTGGGGCACACGAAAGAATTATTATCATCTTAAAATCATGTCTGGGGCATATGGAATTATTTTTTTCATATCATTGATCTTGACAGTAGTAGCAAAAATATTCTTCGAAGCAACGCGTAAACACATCACTTCAAAGAGGGGAAAAATGTATACACCTGAAATTGGTCTGGAGCATCCGATTAATTAAATACACATTATTTGATTAATTATTCTATTTCCTCTACTGTTTAAATAAAAAGAAATAATTATTTAATATAGTTCACATTTAAATTCATCTTAATTAAATAAAAAAAATTAAATACTTTGTTCGATTTAATTATCAAATCCCTATTTTAATCTATCACATCATTCTCGAATTAATTAAATAAGGTCAAACACTTTATTAATTAATTACCATATTCCTCTATTTAATTTAATAAACGACTATCCTATAGTTTGTTTTATTAAATTATTTATCTCCCTTTCCTAATTTAAATAAATCAAAATATTTGAATTAAGCATAAAGGAATATTCCAATCTACATTCTCTCAAAAATGAATTAGATTTCCTATGTCTAATCTATGTCCAAATTTGTCACAATTAATGCTTTGAAACTTCACGGGAAGTTTCGAAGATAAATTTGAGACAAATTTGGAATTTGATCTCTCAATCCTCTTCCATCAATTTTTCCTATTCTCTTGCCTGGTGTTTTCATGGATAGAGACAATCTCCATCTTTCTCTAAATCTCCTCCATCTCTCACCATTCAATTCTCCAGATTGAATCCAAGCCTCTCAAAGCTTTCCCTATGCATTTCTACAACTAGGAAATCTATAAATACAAGCCTCATTGAACCAGAAAAGGATCCAGATAATCAAGCTTTTGCACTCTTACTCTGCAGGAATACAGGCATCAAGTATCAAGCAATCACACGTCAAGTAATTCAACAATCAAGCTTCACAACAATGGCTGCCTCTTGGAGCTGCAATTATCCGTTTCACATTAACATCATGCTAGTTTAATTGATTTATCATTTAGCATTACATTAACATAATCTCGTTCTTCAGATAGTCATTTTAATAGTCTTATTTGCTTAAACAATCTAAGAGAAATTTAGATTTAATAAATCTTTGGAGATAGAGAGCAATAGGACGCTTTCATTTGATTACTTCGTTGAATTGATTCAATTGTTTGATCATTTGATATAATGTGTATTAAGAAGTGTATTTATGTTATTTACCTCATTCCACACTTACAAGTATAAAATCCGAGAATGAAGAATTGAAAGAAAATCTTATGGAAGCAAATGATTGCAATTCTCTCAAAGCTAAGGGAGAAAATCTAGAAATTAAAATCAAGACACAAAGAGGTCAGACAATAATTAAAGGAGTCAAAGGAGAGTGTTGTGTATTTGAAGAAGCAACTGGATGAATATAAAAAGACTGAAGAAAATTTCAAGAATACCATCAAATGAAAAGAATAAGAAAATGTGAAGTTAGATCAAGAGTTAAGGAGGATGAAATCAAATGCTAGATTGTGTGAAAGTAGCGTGATTTTGATTCAACTTTTGTCCCTATAGAAATGGCACATGGATAAAGGAGAAATTGGATTGTCTAGTGAAAACTTAAATCATAACACTAAGGATGAAGATAATGTAGTTGAAGATGAAGCAAGAGATGGTGTAACAAGCAAAGTCTATATCTAGAAGATCTACAAAAATACCTCTAGTGAGGACCGCAAATGCTCAAAGATACCTATCATATGAAGAATCAAGATGGAACAAAATATTCAATTCTTTAATTATCACAAGTTTGGTCACAAATAAAGTCAATGCAAAAATGATTTATCTAATCCAAAAAGAAGGAATGGAATGAATAATCTCTTTCATGGTTATTTATATTTATGCTATGGTTATGGTCACAAAGCTAATCAGTGTAGACCTAGGGTTCACTTAGAAAATTTAGGACAAAGATGTTACAAGTGTAGTCAACTAGACATTATGCTAACAGATGTAGATATGTTTCTTTGAAAAAGTCTGAGAACAAAAATAAAGTTGTAGAGTCAAATTAATCTAAGAAGAAGATGGACATAGTTTTGAGGAAAAAGAAAACAAGTTTGGAGAACACTTTTGTGGTACTGGATCCTGGTACATGCTCTATCGATAACTAAGCCAATATGCCTTGGATCAAGGGGAGTTTTGCATTGCATATCCTATCGGTTCCCCCTCTTTCAAGGAATATTGAAGTGATTTTTAACATGATTAAGTCTAAACCGGTTAATGATATGTGATGAATCTTATTCCAGCTAAATGAAATGAAAAGTAAAATTGTTGACATCATTGACACACGTTTTGTGGGTGAAATCATTATGAGTAATTAAGGATAAAAGACAGAGTTTTCAAAATCATTTCTCATAGTTTGCAAAGGAGGGGAAGAATTTTTTTAGAGTGATAAAATTTTGAACAAGCCAAGCACAATGATGGAATCCATGTTGATTGGTTGTGAATCTTTTGGTGACATTCTTCTGAAGCTGAAGGGAGTTGAATTAGATGAGTTTCATCATCAGAAGATGAAAGAAATGAAACTAGGGTTGAATACAGATGAGTTGCATAATGTAAGTGCTATGGGTATGGATTTATGGGCATAATTTCCCTTGTTTGTAGATAACAAATCTATCTTTTTTCTATGGATTCGATTCAAGGATGACAACATTTTTTTGGACAAACCCTATCTGATCATGAAGGAATCCATTGAATCTATTACTGGTTTGTGCAATGTTAGTGACCTCCATAGGAAGATAACATTGAAATATAGAGACATGGAGGAACTTACTATTATCAAAAAAGAACCCCGAGCTCTACTAATAAATACCATTTTTGATCTTGTAGTAAGGTATGTTTCTTATGGAATCACTTATAAAATCTATCTCAAAAATCTTGAAGGTTCTACTTCGACTATTGTTGTATATCTTGTACACATCATGGTGATGGAAAACAAGCAGTTTGATTTGTGTAGCCTATTAATGGAAAACCTAATTGATAATTTAAGAATGCTTTTGGTTAAGAGTTATCCTTTCTAGTTTGCGTCTCTTCTCACATGTTTGGTATTTTACTTTCTAAGTTTGTTATTTGCAAAAGAGAATGTTAAGTGGAAGTCAAACATCCCTATCAGAAAGCAAGTTTACATATATTTGGAATGTATGGAGGATGTAGAAAGTGGATGCAAATTCTATTTCTAATCCCTACAGATGAATGTGTGCTCTGGTGTGATAGTATCTAGTCAATTTGAGGAGGCTTCCTCCTCCGGTAAGAGGGACTTGGAAGTTGTTATTGGTGGGTCCCCTTCGGAACCTAAAAATAGGAAAGTTAAAATAGAAGATGTCATCACTATCTCAAAAGAGAAGTAGAAGGAAGAAGAGTCTCTTCTTGGATCTGAATCTTTCAATCTAGATGATATTTGGTTGATGTTAGATGAAGGTGACATGAAGAATTTTGGTGAAATATGGCATGCCTTCTTGTTGTGAAATTTTTTCACACACGCCCCACTGGAAGTGTGGACCCTCCTTTTTTTTTTCTTTTTGGTGTCTTGGCCCTTCTTTCTTGGGGGTTTTTTCTTGCTCTAGGCTCATGCTTTGATGTTCATCATGCCAGTTATTGAAAATCTTGAGTTCTGAATGCATTCCAGAGTTTTCTTTATTTTTGAGAAAATCTGTTTCCTCTAGATTTTCCTAGATTTATTTCGAAGTCCGAAAAGTGATTTCCTTTGAACCCAGATCCAAAAAAATCTGTCATGTCAAGATTTCTTCGAAGTTTGTTGCCCTGTCGAATCTTCGGGTTTTGGTCTTGGTTGTCTTTTCAATCACATTAATGGCGATTGTGCAAATTTTAGGGGCATTGATATATTGAATTTTTGGGAATTAGTTGGCCATTTGAGTTTTTTTATTTGCTTATCATTTGAGTTTGAGTCTTGCAACCTCTGGTGTATTGCTGGATTGTGGATTTCAAAGCTGTTTTGACTGTTGCATTTGAATTTCATGTGTGTGGCTTGTATCCTGCTTGCATTTGAGAGTTGCTTGTTCACCAGTTCTAGTCCTTTTTCTCTCATGGTATGTAGATAGGCCCTCTTCCTTTTGTGGTTCTTTCGGTTTACTTTTCTTCATTTTCTTTGTGATCTTTTGTGGCTTCGTTATTTCCTTGGGTGTGCACATCATGTCTGGGTGTTTTGGGGTTTCCGTTATTCTACTAGTCCACCAGGTTGATCATTGAGCATTTATATTTGGTCTGGTATTTCTATTATTTTGGGAATTTTCTTGCATTGGTCTTAAACTTCCCATTTTAGTGTGTGAGCAAGTCGTTCCTGGTTCTTTGTGTTTTCATGGCAGATGTTTTGGGGTTCTTGACCTAGGGCATAGCCAATCCCTATCGAATTTCTATGGGGAGGGTTTTAAATTAATTTTTGATCCTTTGGAGATCTAGGTTAAGTCATTGTCGAGGTGCAGGCCTTAGATTCGTAGTCATTTGAATATTTTTGGTAAAGGTGGGGAAAATGTGGATGGGTTCGGGTTTTTGGGGTCCTCACAGAATTTTGCTTCCTCCGGATTTCCCTGGATTTTCTCGTTCTTTCTCTATTGCCACTTTAAACTGGATTTTGTCTATCTCATTAAAATCCTCTTTCCCCAGTGTCCATAGTTGGGTCATTCTGGAAAATTCATTTTTTAATGATAATTTATCTAGTTCCTGCTAAAATCTATTTCCTCCAAATTTTCTTGGATGTTCCATGTCTTCTTCATTTTCCCAAATTAGTTATAACTTTTGTAAAATAGGATGGAAATTTAATCCAGGGTCATGTCTATGAGGTGGTGAAAGATAGGCTAGTTGGAGAATTTGACTGGTTAGAAGAAGAGAAAACAGAGTTGGATCAAATCATGACTCCAATGATCAGGTACACCAAAATGTGGTTGAAGCATAAGATGCTGAAATTAGAGAGTGAGGGTGTCGAGTGCTCTTATGATCTGATGGGAGACTTGGAGTCTCATTCTTCTTCTGAGGATTCACACGAGCAAGATCCCAAAGGGAAGGAAAAGGTGGATTCCCCTTTCAAAATTTAGGTTTGGGATGTTTAAGCTGAGAAAGTGACAGAAGTGAGTAAATAGAGGAAACTCATCACAAAGAAGAGGAGACATGCCTCAAGAGAGGAATTTAAAAAGGATAAAGAAGAGGAAGAGGAGGTAGGGATTAATCCTCCATTGACAAAGAGAAGAAGGCTAGTGTTGTGTCCCATATTGAGAGAGATGGGTCAAGCAACAAAGTCACCCACAATGCTACTCCTACTCCGGATAAAGATAGAGATAATGTGACTACCAAGGATTATCATTTGCAAAATATCAATCTAGGGCATGCTTCTGTGGAGCAAGATATTGGGGAGTATAAAGGCTCCAGTGCTATAATTGTGGGTAGGTTGAAGAAGGCTATGCAAACTAGGCATGAGTTGGAGAGAGAGAATGAGAAACTAAAGAAATACTTGTAGGAGCTGATGAAACCCTTGCAGGCTATTATTTCTTCCTCCTCTACTGCAAGTTTCTTGCCTCAAGAAAAAATCTTCGAGCTGGAAAAGATGAAAGGCACCACACATGCTACAGTTGCTTGGTTGTAGGATTTCCAAACCAAGGGAGATACTACCATTAAGGATATCTTGTCAACTGGAGGAGATTCCATGAGATCGGTGGACTGGTTGAAGACTATATTGGCTCAAGATAAGGAGGATACTGATCTCCTACTGCAAAAAACTACAACAATTATGGATTTCACCAAATATAGCTTGGTAAAGAGTGGGATTATTCCTTTTCCAAGGGTTTTTGAACCTTGGGAATGGTTTGAAATCCTGCAAATGAGGCAGAGGGCCTTAAAGAAAATTCATAAGCAAGAAAAGCAGATTGATGATACTTTGACTGGTATCCATGATAAGTGTATCTCATTCTTTGAGATCATGACAGGAAGGAAGAAGTTTGCTCTGAAACATCTTAATCTAGAACAAATTAGGAAATGGTGGAGAGATGTTTATTCTCCAATCAGTGAAGGACCAGTTACTGAGCATCAACTAGATGATGTTGCAACCTATATTGCAGTTATTGATAGATTCCTAACTAGTAGAGCTAATTGGGATGGTGGAGTGAGGTAGGAAAGGGATGACATCAAGTCTCTTGAGAGAAGAATTAGGGTTTTTCCCATGCCACCTATTGCTGAGTTGGAAAGAGTCTTGTTGGTCATGCATGGTGAAGAGGATCAAGCTAAAGATAAGGATGGGAAGTAGTTATATAGGGCTACATTGAGATTTGTGCTTCCCATTATTCACATGCATTGGGCCGACCCTTTTGGTGCCTAGTATGACCTGGATGACATTGGTGCAAATCACACATTTCATGTCATGTTCGAATATCTTTGAGACCGTCCTCTTCTGTGGCATGTTTTATTGTAAATTCTTATTTTGGGCCAACCTATCTTAGGGATTCTCTAAAAAAATAGGCATGTTTCCTCATTCGAGAATATAGATAGAAATATAGATAGGGATATAGATAGGGAGATAGATAAGTGATATTTTGAATAGAATAGAGACTTGATATTAGAGCGAATTAGGCTTTATTTTCAAGCAAATGTTGTAACAAAAAACTGGAATTGTTGCTATTTTGGATGACTTAATATAAGAGAGATATTGTGATTTGGTATCTATCTTGTGGAGTTTCATCTGGCATGGTTCTTGTTGTTCTATCTTTAAAATTCCTTATAAGTTTATAGTTAAATTGTTTGGAATGTTTGCAATGATCTCTAGTCCATACTTTTTGTAGTTAGTTGATTGTTAGCTACTTTGCAAAGTTAGTCTGGTCTTAAAATTGTGCTTAGTTCAGTTATAAGGATTTGTTCATCTCAATTGCAATAGGATCAGCTGAATGAATGTTTGTGATTTGAAAATATTTAACTACCTTAGAATATTGCACCATTTTTGTGAAATTGCAGATTCATCTCGATTAAATAGAAAGTAGTTTATGAGAGATCGGTCCATTTTGAGCATTTTATCTTTTGGAACCTCCAATATTAGGTTTAGAAGTAGTCTTAGGATCATCTCTAAAACCTTTATATTTTGTTGTTTCTTTATTATCAGGGTTCAAACCAAGATTCCAAGTATCAATTCATTGTTCAGATCTAATATATTTGAAATCTAGTATTTTCTTGTAATAAGGTCCCTTTGTGATTACCAAAATTTTCACATTTATCACTGAGTTGTTTTATTGCATTGTCAAGACCTGACACTAGAGACCTTGGGGTTATCTCTTTTCCATAGAGATTTACCTTTCAAGAGATATAGAATATCACATTCTGTCTAAGTTGTTGTTGTGCAAAAAACACCATCAATAGATTGGTGCTAGAAGGAGGCCTTGAATAAGAAAACTGGAGTGTTTTCTAAATGCCATCTCTCTTGAGAGGCTTAGAAGAAGAAATAGATCTACTCTAGGAGGAGAATAATTTCAATAATTTCAAGTCCCTACTAGGTCAAGAAGGACCAGAGGAGGGGAATAATCATCATCCGCTCACCCACTTCCATCATCTCCATCATCTTCATCTTCATCTGACTCTGAGGGAATTCCTATTCCATACCCACAACCTGTCATAAATCAGCCATTACCACCCCCACCTCCACCAATGGTTTTTCATGCTAATAATCCATCCCCATTAGTCTTTAATAATTACAATTTCATGCCCAAGAACCCTAAGCATTTTTGCTCTAAGTTTCATACTCATGAACCCAACAGAACAACAAAAGAGCATATTAGGATTTTCTAGACCTACTTGAGGGATAGAGAAATTAACCATGAGGATGTTTCACGTAGTTTTTTCCCTTATTCCCTAGGGGAAGAGGCCTTCTATTGGTATAATCACTTACCTACTACTTCCATCCATAATTGGATTGAATTAGAAACTGCATTTCCGCAAAAGTTCAAGATTCCCATTAGTGCCAATGAGTTGTACTCATAGTTTACTAGAGTTAAAAGAGAGATTAATGAGCCAATAGGATCATTCAATGATAGGTTCCATTGAGCATATACCAGACTCTAGGCACCTTATGTTGGAAATGAAAATACTGCTTTAGAAGTTTACCTTGAGGCCTTGGATAGCCTTACAACCACCTTCCTTAAACAAAGGACTAATCCTCTGAATACTTTACTAACTACATATGCAGAGGTTGTGAAGGTCAGCACAAACTTGAGGAAACACTTATCAGGACCTTTACCATCCTTAGGACCTATTGCTCACCCTGGAAAAATTCAAGCCCTCAACTAGGCTTTGACTAGTCATGCTCCAATAATGAATCATGTACCTTCATTGCCTTTGGTTCCTCATCCAGATCCACCTTTAAATCAATCTGAACCTATGACCTTGTATCCCTAGCAAAGAGCTAATCAACCCCTTCATTAGTAACAAACTAATTTCCCTATATATTTGTAGAATTCATAAGTTTTGAATCAGGCTGTTGGTTTTGGAGGCATGCCTAGATACCCTTTTGGTAGTGTTAATCCAACACCACCTAACAGTCTAGATAAGTAAAGGTTGGATGAATTATCTAAATAAGTGAAGAGGTTGAATGCTGAGGTAACTTATTTGAGAAATCAGAATAGCCAGCTTTAGGATTCTCAGAAGAATATGCAATCTAACTATGGTAGGGAGAACAAGAACTTTGAAAGAGGACAATACTTTGACAAAAATCAAAATTATGACAGAGGGCAAGGTTCTAGCTAGAATTTTGATAGAAGACAAGGTTCAGGTCAAAATTTTGATAGAAATCAACAAGGTGGACAAGGATTCGATAGAGGGAAACAACCTAGGTAGAATAGGTCATGGAATACTGGACCTAATAATGGAGGGATTCCTACTCCCTTGGATCAACCTTCTACTCATGAGAAACCTCTGAATGGTGTGTACTTAGTAGAAGTGGCTTTGTCTGGTTGGTGCAGGCTCCAAAAGACAAGTCAACACTCTGAGCTATATTGTACGGAATTTCAGACTGTGGCTTCTATTTTTTAGTATGAACGAGAGAATAATTACATTGGATAGGAAATTGTACCCTCAAATCTATACGATTCTCCAGTGCTGGTGATCAATCATGCCCATTCCCCAAAGGTGAGGAAAATGAACCAAAGGAGTCCAGTGACCAGGAGAACGAGGCAAAGCAGGTGCTGAATGAAGATGATATTTCCTAGTTGTTTGATGAGAAAAATGAGAATGATAATGGCCCCTTGGATGAGGATGAAGTTAGTGTTGGAGAAGTTCAGATGTTTCAACAACTAGCTAAGAAATGTGATTTAAGAAATAGACCTAACACGGGTCCATAGGTTGGAGGTCCTTTCAATGCTTCTATCCCTCCTAACAATTTCAATACTCCACCAGATCCACAAGATAGTAATAATCCACCTTATCCTCATGTACTAACCCAGTACTTGTCGAAGGGAAATAATGCTGAAGTATGCAAAGATAAGAAGGCTAGTGGCTACAAGGAATCCCATGCTGACTTGAATGTGGAGCAATTGGGCGAATATGTGACTATGGAATTCAAGAAAGTAAAGGTAAGTCTTTTTGACTTTGAGTTATTATGAGTTCCTTCTATTAGGAATGCAGTTTTTAGATCATTTAGTTCAAATATAACATCACAAGGGGCAGCTACCAATGAGGTTGTTACTAGGTATTCCCACTCCCAAACACTTAGAAGTCAGGTCCCACTTGTGGAAAAAAGGGGAGATAAGGATAAGGGTCAAGTTGCATAGTATGATACTCATTTAAATTTGTTTCAAAGCGAGATGGAAACCCCTCCTTTCCTAATATTTGTTCGTATCTTCGGAAAAAATTTGCATAATTATATTCTAGACTCAGAAGCTTCTACAAAAATTATGCCCTTTTTTGTTTGCAAAGCATTAGGTATTACCCCTATAGCCTCTCAAAAGAAGGTTACTCAATTGGAAAAAACATAAGTAAGTGTAGTTGGAGAATTGAACATTATCCCTACATAGCTTGCATAAGACCCTAGGGTGTAACAAGTGATCAATATCCAGGTTGTTGACATTCATGATACTTACGGTTTGATCCTAGGCAAAGATTTCACTAAGGAATTAAATGGATATACATCTACAGATCATTCTCATATGTGGTTACCATGGAAAGGAGTTTTGAAGCAGATCATAATTGAAAGAGAAGCCCGAATGAAGTATGTAATCACTGCATATTAGAATGTTTCAAATGAGGTGTTGGTGTCTAAGGTTAGTATGGGAAACTATGTATTGGCTGAAACATTTACAATAGATGAAGAGGTTTTCATGCTATAGGATTCTTTAGATGAACACATTCTAGAGAGCAGCAGTCCTAGGACATTGATTGAACAAGAGGATGAAACAAGTGATCAAGAGGATAGGCAGCTTAGTTTGCTGGATAATTTTCAAGAGTTTATCTAGAAATGTATGGAGGATTGGATAAAACTCAAAGGAAGCATGACATTTGAAGAACTACTACTTCCAAATTGGTGCAGAGTCCATGATGCCCCTCATTACAAGCTAGAATGTGACTTGTGTCATACTGTTGTCCGACAGATACATAAATGTATTAAACCAGTTCCAACTGTTAGAATTAATATGCAGAAAGAGTTAAACAATGGTAGGGGTCAGAGCCCAACACTTCCTAAAAATCCCCCAATCCTCAATAAAGGGAAAGATAAATTAAAACCAAGAGAACTTGATGGTTGTTGGACATTAAGATTCGATGGATCCAAATCTAAGAAAGGTGCTAAAGCAAGATTCAAGTTGATCAGTCCTAAAGTAAGAATTATTTTGCTGCTCATAGACTCCAATTCCAATGCACTAATAATGTTGTTGAATATGAAGCTTTGATCCATGGATTGTTAATGGCATCAAGGAAGAAAGTTAAGATATTTTAAGTGTTTGGAGATTTAGAGTTAGTAATCAAACAAGTAAGAAAACAATATTCATGCCATGATAGAAGAATGACCAATTACAGGCATAGAGTGTGGGATCTCATTGAGGGGTTTGATGATTTTAATGTCCAGTTGATCCCTCAAAACAAAAATTAGGTTGTTGATTCTCTAGCTCAAGATGCTAGCACCTTACAACCTTTGTCACTCTTAGGATTGTAGAAATTTATGGTTGGGCTAACTCTAGTGCCTTCAATGCTTGACAACATTACTAATTTCTAGGTATTCGATGATGATAAGAATATTATAGACTTTATTACATGTTGTGATGTGTTTTCTTCCCAAGTTATTGATGAGGTAGAGCCTCAAGAAGCAGAAATTGACTTTGGAGGAATCATAAATCTAAAGACTAATATCATTCCAAGAGGTATGGTGTAGCTTGAATGAATCTTTGATTTAGATAAGATAAAAGATCAAGAAAAATAGACTAAAAGGGAGTCTCTCAGTAGCCAGTGTGAAAAATATAATATGGGGAGGCCTAGGGACACAAAGAATGTTTTGATTGGCAAGGTATGTACTCTAGAAGAAAGAAAGGGAATTATTGATACCTTACATACATATCATGATGTAATAGCTTGGAGTTATGAAGATTTGAAAACATATGATACTTCAATCATTACACGAACCATCCCTTTGAAGTCAGATGTCAAACCATTTAGGCAGAGATAAAGACCAATCAATTCTTTTTTAGAACCCATTATTCAAAAGGAGGTGTAGAAACTGCTTTTATCACACATTATATTTCTAGTAAGACACTCTACTTGGGTGGCGAATTTGGTTCCAGTAAGGAAAAAGAATGGAGAAATCAGACTATGTGTGGATTTTAGGAATCTGAATAGAGCATCATAAAAGGATAATTATCCACTTCCCTTGCTAGACGAGGTGCTTCAGATTATGAATGGATCTCAAATGATGTCCTTTTTGGATAAGGATTTTGGATACAACCAAGTTATGGTACAGTACGAGGATAGGCACAAG